>ML308121.1:466-33757 GCA_005239505.1 Nicotiana paniculata
CGCCAAAATTTGATCACGCTCAACTATGTCTAATAAAAGACTAAGCGGGCGTTGCAAATATAATCCGGGGTATTACGCCCAGAGTCGAGCCCACAGGGAATTTACGTATCAATTAATTCGTAAGAATACACAACTTTTACTTAATCAATTCTCTCAAGACTATTTTTATATAACTTGGTGATGTTTTGCTAATTCTACTGACAATAATAATAAACTAGCAGTTACTAACAATGTGTTGTAAATAATGATAATAAAGGTCTAAGGTTTGGTTTCCCCCGTTGGTGAATTCTTTCTCGGATATTTCTTATAGTTTAATTAATCGTCTCTATCAACATGAACACTCTATCTACCGTAAATCTCTCTCAAGTAATTATGATAATTTATTAGACGCACTCTCTCAAGTTACGCTAGCTAGATTGCAATACAGTTCACTTTAGATTGCACCCGAGGTATCATTATCTCTAATCCAACCTCTACACCCTCGGTTATGAATTTCGTCTATACTCCGGGATTGATGTTGTTCAAACAACTACCTCAATATGAACTCTCTCAAGTAGATACATCATAAATAGGCACAACTAATTGATGGCCATTCAATTAACTACAACAGAAACGTAGTTGAACAAATAGAGATTAATCAACCAATCAGAACTATATTAATAACACAATAAGTTTATCCTCCAACCGGGAAACACTTAAACTCGTCAAAACTCGGAATTGACCGAAACAGGGGCCTGGCGTTTGGGCCCTGGCGCCTGGCTAACGCCAGGCTTAAGGATGGTGTTTGGACTCTAACGCCAGGCAGGGTCAGGCGTTTGGGCTCTGGCGCCTGGCTATAGTCCAGTGCACTCCTCCTCGCCTCCTGAGCGTATTTTCGATATATTTGCATCCATTTAGCTCGGTTTCCATCTCCAATTCACCTACACATGAAATAGACTCTATTATGCACATAAAAAGTGTATTTTTATCATTAACGCACATAAAATGTAGGGCATATAACATGTTAAACCATGAATTCTAGCCTCGCATCAGTCTACCTTGATCGCACCAAACTAAGCTAATAGCTTTTACCTGGGTCCATAATAACCCATTTTCTCTCATAATACATGAGAACAACCATCATCACCGGGACAAACACCCCATAATCCACCATCAATTGAACTGAACGCCTTCCATGCATAAATTCTCAAATAAACAATATTGCACTTCTTTACACTCAGTCCAAATCTTCAATCCATCAAGTGACTACATGCCACACTTATACAATCCTTTCGCGGTCATGCTTCCACGACCTTCCACACAAGGCAACAAGTCTGCCCATCCGTAACACCAACCACACTAAGGCTGCAAAACACATCAAGAACCCATGCCCCGGGTTCAAAGCCTCTTTCACCGAATATCAATCTCAGGTGACACTGAAGATAACACCAGCTTACTCTGAACTTTCAAATTACTTTTTCTTTCCCTTCCGAGCTCATGACATCCTCATCATCACCGAACCGGAATCTCGATTCTTACTCCCAGTTACATACTGCTTTCCGCACCTAACATGCCAATATGAGGTAGCGCAAGAATTCCATCATAACTTCTGAACCACCAATAGGATGAACACTCCATCATATAAAACTCTTTTACTTAACTCAATTCAAGAGTACCATCTCAACACACGAGTGAATTCCCACAATCACCCAATATGCAAACCCTTAAGTAGTAGTCTATACCACCATAACCCTTCCGAAATATGCCTACGCCTGACAGGCCATAGCATTCAAATGCTCCCACATAAAATCCGTTACGACGGCCGACAAGCCCCGCACACACCGGAACAAACCACATGCATAACTTAATCACCTCAAAGGAACTGATCACTGCCGCAAATGTGCCATTTTGACCATGGCTAATCAATCTATATTTTTTAATCATCTTTAATTGCTTCAGGAATAATAGAAACTTCCTTCAACTCATAGCAAACTCAACCCTCACTCATCCCGAGTGACCTTGACTCACGAGACTATGCTGCCTAAATCCCGCAACCCGTCTCATACCCTGTTGATAATCCTTCTACAATCCGGAGTTTATTTCTCTCACTCCTCCAATACTATCTTGCATGCTGAAACATATCATAGAATATTCCAACCATCTTCCTTCTTCTCAGAAATTACTCTACAAAAGCTCGATTCTCGATCATACTGCTGCCTGAAACTCTTAAACGCCGCATTCTTAACTTTTGAACTCACTAGGACCGCTATTGAGAGTCACCCACTCTGACTGGCCCCGAATACAATCAACTCCAAGGCTCTTCTAGCACTCCCTAAATACTCAAATTCTTTAGCATCATTCACACATTCTGCCTCCTACCGAATAGCCACTAGAACCCCTCACAGAGACCTGCCAACCATGCCACCGCTATCCTATCCACAGGAGATAACCCACCTGTAGAAATCACCCGCGGACACCTTCCAACGACGCTGAGATGCACGCGCTATGAAACTTCAATACCCCATCCTATGCCCTGCTTCATTTACCAAATTTACTAGTTTGTCCGTACCTCATGGACATCCATTAAATGCGCGATAATATCTTCAAATTCCAAGTTATGCTGTCGTTCCCCCACTTTGCGACTTCTCGACTTCCGCTTCTTACACCTGGCCTCCTAGAAATGGAACCACCGCCTAGCCTCACTCCAAGATCATTCTCTGTAGCTCTCAAACCAGCAGATCACCACGACTTCAACTCTCCGTAGATCATCTTTATCTAGCTGCCTTCATTATCAACACCTATCCGGCACTGAACCACTGCACCTTACGGTATCTTCCAACCGCATTCTTCAATACTTCTTCTCAATACTCTGACCCCACGCAACTGAAGAAACCATAGCACCGCCAAACTTAACACATTCCATTCGATCAATGACGACGACTTCACGTCACAGGTGCATATCCCACCTTATTGAAGACACCATGCCATACTACTTTATCCACCCCGACCGGACCATTCATAATCCAAATGTCTTTCCTCTGCCGGAACTAAAATACCGAAATCTCGAAATCACACTCCGAGAAGACCTCCCTTCAAACCATTCATCATCCCCAACATACGGACAATCATTCTATCATCATATCGACATCACATGATAACCAATCGTGAGCATCATCACTACCTGAGCATAGCCTTAACGCTCTCAGAGACACAGTTACTGAGCTGAAACAACATATTATTCTTCTACAAGGCCGTAACAATAGCCCCTACCAATTACACATGGAAACATCTCGACTTACATCCGTAGCACCATTTCAATTCCTCAAATTCCTGATTCATAGTAAGAGCTTCGCGACGCGTAAGATTGAGTAGGAATATACATAGGCATAAGCCTCAAAGGAATCAAATCACACGATGAGGAATCAAGAAGGGAAGTACTCCTAACAACCCTGTAGCCTCTCGAAGATAAGTACAGACGTCTTCGTACCGATCTGCAAGACTCTACTAGACTTGCTCATGACTCGTGAGACCTAAGGGAACCTAGCGCTCTGATACCATGTTGTCACGACCCAAAATCCATAAGGTCGTGATGGCGTCGGACATCATTGTCAGGCAAGCCAATCATTATTTAATTGAAACAATTTCCGGTTTAAACATTTACGAAAAATATTTCCTTGCACTTTATTACATGTTAACTAAATAAAAATCTGTTAAGTAAAACAATAGTTTAAATATTACACTTTAGCAAATATATCCCAACACATCCCAGAACTGGTGTCACAAGTACATGAGAAATTTCTAAGAATTTATACAATCATCACAAAGCCTGTCCGAAATACAAATTGGACAAGGAAATTTAAAATGAAAATAAATACAATACGAGGGAGACTCTATCAGCTACGGATCGCCTCTGGATGATACATCTCGCCTAAGTCTCCAAATCCTCCACATTGCTATGAAAGTACCTGTGCAATAAAATGCACAGCAAGTGTAGCATGAGTACAAAAATAACGTCTACTCAGTAAGTCGCCCGCCTAAGCTCAGAGAGGTAGTGATGAAAGGTCAAATTAGACACTGAACAAAAGTCAATTTAGAATATTCGAGTGTGACACTAAGCATGAATTTCCTAGGCAATTTATTCAAATCAGGAATAATTATTATCAACTCTTTCCACATTTAACACTTTAATCCTTCGTCATATTAATAACAATTAATCATCATGGGTGATTTAATCAAATAACAATTTAATCAACGGGAAGGAACAACTTCTTCCAAAAATCTTTAATAACTTCAAACCTCTGTCATTTCAGTTGACAACTTAAAATTCCAGGCCAGTAATCAGGCACAAATCATAGCAACTACGCAGTAAATATCATGTGCAAGCAATGCCGAGGGTCGAACGGCGTGGACCAATAATAATAAATTGTGCACTGCCGAGGGTCGAACGGCACGAACCATAGATGCATCTATCTGCCCCGCTCGCAAATCGATCATGCGACGTGGTTATACATAAAATAATAAGGCAAGCATGCTCGCGAATCATACCTGCGACTCGGGTGTTCATATGAATACACACAAATACAGGGTCATCCTGCTCGCGAATCATACATGCGACTCAGGCACCCGAAGTTACGCATGTCCACACAATAAGTCCCCATTTTATCAAGAAAACAATTTTCTCAGGAATGTGGTAAAATTCTTTTTTAAAAGGACATGAAATATAGCCTTAAGTCTTTGTTTTGAAACTTATTTGCTAAGTTTAATGATATTCCATAATATAACCCCGACCAGGTATACAATTATCCACGGAGGAATCAATCTTCTTTCTAGCTGATTAACAAATGAACTCTAGTCTTATTTTAGATATTCATTTATGATTTCGATTATATTAGCAATTTAATATTACAGGCAAGATTACAGGTACAACACGTAAGGCATGTTAGTGGGTCCTAGACTACCCGGACATGGCATAATAGTAGCTACACACGGACTCCCGTCACCTCGTGCATATGTATCCCCCGAAGATAATATCATATACTTAATTAATTCACCTAGGAAGACAATTCCCCCTCACAAATTTAGAAAGGAGACTTACCTCGCTCCGAAATTCCATAACCAACCTCCAAGCCCTTCCGGCGACTCAAATCGTTGCACAACACTACGAAACTATCCAAACAACGACAAACCAATGAAAATATATTCTACTACTTGCAACAATTCCAAATTATATAATTTCCCAACTCCGCCCAGTGAAATGACCAAAATGACCTCGGGTCCACTTGCCCGGAATCCGAAATTTCTCGAAGATATATTCTGCCCATAGCTCCACTAGTTCAAATATACAATTTACTCTAAATTCCATGCTCAAATTCGTGGTTAAAATCCAAATTACCATTTTCTAGGTTTCTTCAATATTTTCCAAATTTTTCCACAATTTTCATGTTTAATCCATGCATATAAATTGTATAAATCTTAAAAACGGGAGGAATTTACTTAACTTGTATTGTATGATTAAAATCCCCCTTTGAAGCCTCCCAAAATCGCCATGCCAAGATGAAAAATAGAAGAAATGAGCCAAGAACCCATTTTTATAACACTGCTCTGCCCAGTTCTGACCCCTTGTGCGATCGCATGAAAGCCTATGCGATTGCATATGCCAAACCTTCTTCCTCCATAATTCCTCCTGTGCGTTCGCATACCCTCTCCCGCGTTCGCACAAGCCAAGCCCCAGAAGCCGACCTGCGGTCGCACCACAACATCTGCGATCGCACAGGGCAGTTCCCTGCAACCTTAATTTTTCATACTGTGCTATCGCACAAGACAAAATTCCAGCCCCTCAAATTCCTTCTCTGCGATCACACTATGGGCCACGATCGCATAGCTTACCAGTGACACCAGCAAACAACAGCAGCGGATAGGGGAAAAATGGTTCGAACACAACCGAGGCCCCCGGGACCCCGTCCAATCACATGACTCAGTCCTAATACCTCATTCGAACTTAGTCGAGCCTTGAAATTACATCAAACAACATCGAAACCATGAATCGCACCCAAATCCAAACTTTATAAACTTTGAAATTTCAAACTTCCACATCTGATGCCGAAACCTATCAAATCACGTCCGATTGACCTCAAATTTTGCACACAAGTCATATTCGACATTACGGACATGCTCCAACTTCCGGAATCGCATTCCGACACCGATATCAAATTTCCACTTCCAATCGGATTTCTCAAAAACCTTCAAATTTTCTATCTTTAGCCAAATGACTTCAAAATGACCTACACACATCCAAATTCACTTCCCATCGCGCTCCCAACTCTTGAATCACCACACCAAGCTATTCCCAGACTTGGAATCCCAAACGGACATCAATAACTCTGAAATGCACTTCAAGCCCAAATTTATGAAATTCTTCTAAAATGCTAACTTCCACAATATGCAATGAAACGCTTCCAGGTTATCCAAACCCCGATCCGAACATACGCCCAAGTCCGAAATCATCATACGAACCTGCAGGAACCTTCAAATCCTGATTCAGAGGTCGTTTACTCAAAATTCCACTCTTAGTTGACTCTACCAACTTAAGTCTTCTGAAACGAGAATTTTCTTTCCAAATCAACTCTAAACTTCCCGAAATTCAATTCCGACCACGCCTACGGGTCATAATACCTGAAATGAAGCTGCTCACTGTCTCTAACCGCTGAACGACGCGCTAGATCCCAAAATGACCGTTCGGGTCGTTACATTGGGTAGTAAAGGAGATGATGACATGTGCGCTAATACTATGTGTAGCACCCCGACTTGGGGAAAGTTACCAAGTATTGTATGGAAATGATCCTACAGGCCAAGAAACTTAGGACCCCTTTAATTCCTGCTTTAAAATAATAGTTGTCTAAATTGCTTTATTTTCCTTTAATGACTAATTCACTTAATTAAGTTCGGTCAGGACCCCCCTTTGTGGACCTCGAGGGGTGCCTAACACCTTCCCCTCAAGGTAATTCCGAGCCCTTACCCGATCTCTGGTGATGCAAACTAGTCTCATGAGTTATTTTCTTTAGGTTCCCTAACGCACCTTAATCCATTAGGTGGCGACTCTTCAAATCCCATACTCCCATCCCAAAAGGGAAGGGAGTTGTCTCATTAAATGTCCCATCCCAAAAGGGAAGGGCGCGACAGCATGGCGACTATGCTGAGGATATACCTAGGCTCTTGCCATAACGAATTTTATTTTTGTGAATTAGTCTTTAAGCATGCTTTTTTCTGTTAATACTTGCACACCCTTTCCCTTTCCCACTTTATATGAATTTATTTGTGTATTTGTTTTAAGACTTTACGATTTCTCTTTCTTGTTTTATTACTCTTTATTATGGAAACTGACTTGTCTCTTTGTTTTCTTTCCTTTTTTAAAAACGCCTTTTCAATTATTAAATACAGCATTTATTATTAATGTGCAAATATGTGACAACATGTTATTTGATGTTGCATAAATCATTCTCAACATCATATTCCACTTGTGCGTAATCTATACCATAGCAACGCTTGATGCGTGTTTGCGCTCTTCCTATATATCATCACTTTGAATTCGGAAAGGCTTATTTGCGGTAAAACTAGTCTATCAGCAGTGCAGTCGATCGTTCCATTCCTTTCCCCCTCAAGTTGTCCGCTTGAGGGTACCAGTCTAGACCTCTATAGAAACCTTACTCTGATTTATCATACATGCATCATGGTCAAACCTAGCCAGGGTTAATATGTTGTCCACATAATAACCCTTTAGGAAAATCCTTGTCCAAAATTCTAACTGGGGTTTCCATAATCCCAATGGACGCAACCACGATATGTGCATTAATTTGGAGAAATAAGTGCCAATATGCTAATCACTGATGTATAAGTGGTCGAATCTGGAGGGGGAAAGGGTCTAACCTTATTTGTTTTGAAGAAAATGAGGAACGAAGGCCCCAGGTTCGGCATGGTCCAAAGAATACCACCATTGTTGCTGGATTGGTGGGAGAACCTTTCGCCAAGCGACAAAGACCATGTGAAAAGGGTCCTCGGAAACTTACCCTCTTTATTGGACATCCAACCAAACAATATATTAATTGAAGCGGCCACTATGTTCTGGGACGGAGAAAGGTTCGTGTTCCATTTTGGCAACATAGAAATGACCCCTCTCTTGGAAGAGATAGGGGGATTCGCTTGATTACCTTGGGACAGTCCTGGTTTATTGGTACCGGAGAATCGTACCACTAGGGGGTTTCTGAAAATGATGGCTTTGAAAAGGAACGACGATTTGGAGTGCCTGAAGAAGTCCTACATACCCTTTGACTACTTATATGAACGATATGGTCATAGAAAATCCTACCATACCTTTCGTGACAAATTTTCCATCACCTCCCTGGGTTGGACTCACCGTAGGGTTTTTGTGTTCATCGCATGCTTCCTGGGTATGATAGTGTTTCCAAGCAAAGGAGACAGGATTCACACCAGACTGGCCATGGTAACTAAAACTCTAATGGAAGGAATCGAGGGGCAAATATATATTATCGTCCCTATGATTATAGCAGACATATATCGGGCCTTGGATCGTTGTCAGAAGGGGTTCAAACACTTCGAGGGTTGTAATCTGCTGCTACAGGTTTGGTTGCTAAAACACCTCCAGAAAGGTCAATACCGTCAAGAGTTTCCACGAAGGCCGTGGAATGATCATATAGCTTTCTATCACCCTAAGAGAATGACTTATATCCCAGACAGGTTTTCTCAACCAGAGAGTGCTACAGAATGGGTGCAGTTTTTCAACAATTTGACTGAGGATCAGGTTCAGTGGATGGTCGAATGGTTCCCTACTGATGAGTTCATCATCAAATCTAGGGACGCTCCGCACTTGGTGTTGATCGGGTTAAGGGGAATCTACCCTTATGTTCCCATCAGGGTTACGAGACAAGCAGGCAGGAAGCAAGTCATACTGCGGATCATTAAAATGAGTCATTATAGGGCAAATTTTTAGGATGACGACCTCCCATACAAATGTGAAGCTCAACATATGTGGCACATAAAGATTATTATAGAAAGGGAAATCATCGAACCAGACCGATATCACGCAGGGCACGTGTACTTTTACCCATCATGGTTGGAGGACCGCATAGCAGGAATATTCGAGCCGGGGGTCGGTCGAGGAAACAGAGTCATAGATGAAGCTGCTGAAGCACAGGTGAAGTATAACAGATTGCGCAAAATGGTTCACGAGTCCGGGGCCGAGCTTCTGGAACAACACAAGACTGATATGGAATTAGTCAATAGATGGAAGGAAACGGCTACCAGATCGACTGAAATGATAGAATATCTGGAGCATGGTCTTATAGAACTAGAAGGGAAAATGAGGAAAAGAGTCATAGACTGCCAGAATGCCGAAGGAATTGAAGGAGGACATCTAGCAAAGGCATACCGGATGCTGTACATGCGCGACCTGAGGAACCTGGTCGATGGAGCCAAGAGAACCAGGCCTGGAGAAGGTCCTTCTAGGGCCAAGTAGATGAGGTTTGTTCGTTTTTTTCTTTTCAAATGTAATAAGGACAAGTTCCATTAGCCACTTATCTTATTTAGTGTCGTTTTAGATGCATCTATTTTACATTAATGAAATGAGGCAATTATTGGCGCTGAAGTTCTCCAAATCAACTAGTCATTAGGTATACATTGGGCACAACGAGGCTCCCAAATTAGGACGCGAATTTACATTCCCGCACTATGTGCTTAAATATTGCAAATCCTATTTTTGGAACCCTTACTGACTTGGTTACCTTTAGCTTTTCTTTCCTTTTTGGTTTTTCCCATTCCCCAAGGTTGGTTCACACATACTGGCATCACCGCATATCACACCATATCTAGAGGCCCTCCACCTCTTCCTCCTCCAACTACATCAAAAGGAAAAGGGAAAGCTAAGATGGATAATATAAGTGGCGACAACACCGCACATGCTGAGAATGTGGAAACTTCTGATGGTCGGAGTACTTCGGCACCAAATGATTTGGTTTTGCGGCTTGAAAAGAAAATATTTGAACCACAAGGTGAGCTTGAGTAGGTCCGTAACTTGGCAAACCTCTCCCTCACACTAAACGTCCCAGATATCAACTATCCAAATACCCAAAAACCGGCACCTCCCTAGAATGCACCCCAACAACACCTGCAGAATCCTCCCGTACCCCATCAATATACAACCCCTCCTCAAAATCCTTTACCCATACCTACACCTCATCAACATCAGCATCTCCCGATTCAATATCCGCAAACCACTTACCACATTCCTCAAAATACCCCATAACATATCTCCCATCCCCAAAATTCAACCAATGATCACCACTATACCCAAACTTCTAGCCTTCACCAAAATAACCCCATATACATGGAAACCTTACCCCACTCTACTCAACCAGTATCATATGCACCAGAATCTACCGAGAAGGACCTTCTCATTAAGAACATGGAAGAGGAGCTCAAGAAACTCACAAGTTGAGTTCAGGGTATTAACAGGAGGAGCACTCATACTCGCAGAGATGGACGGAGAAATCTGGCCAAAGCCTATCAATTCAGATGCAGTCAAAAGATACTATGTGTAAACCATTTTATGCTTCTTCATATGATGTAAATCGAACTACGCTCGGCCTGATTCCCGTTAAAGAGGGGATACGTAGGCGGCCCTGTGGGTTCGGTCACAATTCAATAAAATTTCTATTTCCCCCACAATCAGAAACTAGGGCAGAATTTTGAGGACCCTCAAAATTCCAAAGCAAGTTCAGCCAACCGTAGCGTATGGAGCAACTAGAAAAGTCATCTAGTTAGCTGGGGCAGAATTTTGAGGAGGACCCTCAAAATTCTACGGCAAAAGAAGTCACAATGTCTCTGATTATGTCACAGTTACTGGTTCATATAACTGATTTCTAAACTATATACTACTATGTCTTTTGAAAACTATGCACGCATGCTTTTGGAAAAGAAACTTTGCTTTAGAAAATGGTAGGATCCTCGGACAGAACGGAGCAGATCAAGAAAGAAAAGACACGAACCAACTTCCCCCCGTAAAACTCACAAATGTCTTTGGATGCAGGACTATGTCATCATAATAAACATCGTCGCAACAACACAATCACTATGCACGAAACACATTGTCAGCTAAGAATACTTCACTCTTACTCTTCTCTTTGCATGAGACTAAGCTTTGTCTCCACCTTGCATGAGGCTGAGCCCTGCCTCCCACTTGCATAAGGCTAAGCATTTCCTTCTCCTTGCATGGGACTAAGAACTGTCCCAAAACATGCATGAGGCTAAGCCCTGCCTCTTCACTTGCATAAGGCTAAGCACTGCCTTCTCTTTGCATGAGACTAAGCTCTTGTCTCAATATTGAATAAGGCTAAGCACTGCCTTCTATTTGCATGAAACTAATCCTGCATGAGGCTAAGACCTGCCTCCTATTTGCATAAGGCTAAGCATTGACTTTTCCTTGCATGGGACTAAGAACTGTCCTGAATCATGCACGAGGCTAAGACATGCCTATCTATTTTCATAACTCTAAGCATTGCCTTCTCCTTGCATGGGACTAAGCACTGTCCCAAAATTTGCATGAGGCTAAGCCCTGCCTCTTTACTTGCATAAGGCTAAGCACTGCCTTCTCTTTGCATGAGACTAAGCTCTTGTCTCAATCTTGCATAAGGCTAAGCACTGCCTTCTATTTGCATGAGACTAATCCTGCATGAGGCCAAGCCCTACCTCCCATTTGCATAAGGCTAAGAATTGTCTTCTCCTTGCATGGTACTAAGCACTTTCTTGAATCCAGCACGAAGCTAAGCCCTGCCTCTCTATTTGCATAAGGCTAAGCATTGCCTTCTCTTTGCATGGGACTAAGCACTGTCCCAAAACTTGCATGAGGTTAAGCCCTGCCTCCCTATTTGCATAAGGCTAAGCGCGTCCTTCCCTTTGCACGGGACTAAGCACTGTCCCAAATCCCGCACGAGACTAAGCATTGTCTCTCTTGCATTATTCTCTTCTCTCGGGCTAAGCTCTGCCCTCAACTTCATACAAGACTAATCCTTGTCTTGTTGCTTCTAGAATCATGTCTTTGCACCTCATGGGCTGAAATATAGCCAACTTATCCAAAGGCGTCATAGTTTGAAGGCACCATTCTCATATCTGGAAGACATCATGCCATGTTTTGAGGATTGCTCAAATTTGCACATCATGGTTCGGAGGCACCATTTTCATGGCCCGAGAATATCATTTCATGGCATGCGAATCCCTTACCGCTCAACTCATGGCCCGGGACATCATGGTCTAAGGACGTCATCCTCAACCGACCAAGGACAATTTTCATGGTCTGAAGGGAATTTGCATCATGTCTACATTCACGCAAATTTATACGCATATAATTGCCGTATATATTTTGACTTGAAAGTGACCCAGTGAGCAACTGTTATCCTAACATGAGTAATCCCGCTCCAATTCCTTCATACTATTGCAAAACTGACCGCTCACCATAAACGTTTCACCTGTTCAAAACCTTGTATCCGTCCTTGTGACAAATTCATCGGTTTATTCCACCAATGAATCCAGAACTACACACGGTCTTATTCCTGTAAAACCAGGGATATGTAGGCAGCTCGGAAACTGGAGTGCGGCCTATATCTCTCAGATCGCTTTATCCGGTCAAAATTGGCCATCATATCTTTACCCAACAACTTTTTCATCCTTCCCGGGTAAAGAGGGGAAACTGTTCATACCCAATTTTACCTATATTATTTCCAAAATGCATAAATAGTTTCAAAACAATGCATGAGCATCAATTAATATTTTTCCATAATTTTCTGTAATTTTAAAAGGATTTCTAATTAATTTATTCCATTATTTTATTTTCCAAATAATTACTAATTTCATCACAAATGATTTTATAATAATTTTATAGTTTAATTTTCATCATTTATATTCGTACTAAGCTTTAATTATTTTATGAATAACCATACTTTCATCTTTAGGTTATAATTGCAATAACTTTGCAATAATAGCACATTTGTGCATAATTACTTTATCTTACAAGAAAATGACCTTTTATATTTTTATAATATTAAGTAATTATTTTAAATCATTTTCATGTATAAATAGTATTTTTATCATTTATTAGCTATTTCTATAAATTATTTTATCAAATTAATTGGGTATTTAACAATAGCCTCTTTTAATTTAATTTTCGGACTTAGCCCACTTACTACCCCAACCCAATTAAACCAACTCAATATCCATAATCATGATCCAATACCCATAACCCAATTCTTTAAACCCGCCCCAACCCAGATTGAATCATGGTTGTTGATCCCAGAAGATCAACGGTCCAGGATCCCTTACCTTTTTTAATTAACCAAACCACCCCCAACCCTACTCATTTTTTCACAGCCCGCCACCCTGAAACCCTCTCCTCCTCTCTTCTCTCTCTCAGCCTCCTCCTAACCCTAGCCAGCCGTCACTAAAATCCCTTCGATCCATGGGTTTCTTCTTCGATTCTAGGCCTTATTCGGCCTCTTATCACTACTGGTTGTTCGACTTTCATGTTGCTTGATGGAATCTCAAATAGATTTGAACAGACTTGCTTCAAATCCCTCATTTTCTCGATGAATCTATATGTGTTGACTCATATGTCTGTGAGTACTAATATCTTCGTGTTTATGGCTTCAAATCTCTAGTTCAATCCATATTTTTCTCACCTCTGCTTATGTTTTACTATTTCTGGCTAAATCCATTCAGATCTCTTTAAATATGAAGTGGTTTGAGTTTGTTTGTTACTTTTCCTTTAGGATTCTGCTATTTTTCCTATTATCGTCAACCGATTTTTGTTTTTCCCTAAAAGCTAGGGTTTCATCTTTTTAAATTTCTGCAAAATATTTCAAACATTTAAGTGTTTAACTCTGGTTTTCTTTACTTTTTCGACTGGTTCTCATATCTATGTCTTCATGTCCTAAGGTTTCTAATTATTCTACTGCTTGCTATAATGGCTACCCGTTTACTTCAACCCTGTCAATTAAAAGGGGTTAATTGATTTATTTGCCTAATTAAGGTTTGAAATTCTATTTTTTTTTAAAAACTGATATCCCTCTGAAGATTTTTACCTATTCTTTCCTTATATGTGATTCATGATTGGTAATACTTTCCTTAATTGTATTACTGGCTTGATTCTGGGCTTTGATTATTGTGACTGACGTATAAATGGTCTCTGGACTTATTACTTACCTTATTAAACCTCAATTTTGTCTGATAATTGATTTTGTATGAGACTATCCACAATTTAAGTGATATTTTCAGGATTTTGTTCTCTTAATTTATTGGTGTTTATCCCTAACTAATTAGTTAATTGATGTTGCATGCCTTATTTTTGCGCAATTGGTTCTCCTGCCTTATTGGGTTTACCCTTTTGTATGCTATATAAACCTTTCATTATTTGAAGCAAGAACACACGCTGAGACACAAGTCAGTCTCACAAACCTACACTCACACACTTACACACATACTACTTGAGTTCTTCCTATTTTGCTGCATTGTCTAGCCGGTTAAAAGCCACGGATAGACTCTTGGATTCCAATTGCCTGCACCTTCCTGTCTACACTCCCCTAACTGGTATGCCTTAAAATTGTTCTCTTGTTCTATTTTATATGTTTATGTAGTCAGTTTATTACAGAAATACAACATGCTTCTGTGTGACACATGATTCCTGGCCATTTCCTTCCCAATTGTGATGCCCTAATCCTTGTTATCTCATTTTGCTCTATATGACTATGTGGTTAGTATATTTGAAATTTCAATATCCTTCTGTTTGATCCATGATACTTGTTTACTTCCTTCTGAAACTAGCATGCTACTACCATATCCTACTTTATGTGTTTGTTTGGTTAAATTATCCCAAACTTCAGCATGTTTCTTGTTCAATACATGTCTATATAATTTCACCTAGTGGTAATTAATGAACTAAGTAATCCTCAGTAATATGAAACTTTGTTTGGTTCATCAATATGTTCCCTATTCTGAGCATGTTTAGATATTGCAAATATGTGTAGCCAATCATGTCTGTTAGTTCAAAGTGTCCCTGCTCTTTTTAAATCACTTTAAGTACTAGTATGAATACTTAGTGTGAATAATTGCTAATCTGTTTAAAACTATGTGATTGTTTGCTTCTTGGCCCAGTTCTGTTTGCAACTATGTTGTTTGGACCGATTCACTTCTAAAAATTAAATTGTTTTTTTCTAAAAATTGCCCCTCTATCCCTTATATACTATTTTCAAAATTTTACTCTTAGTTATCTAGGTTCCTACCACCCCCAATGTGAGCAATGCCTAGGGTCCTTGAGACTCCTCCGAACTCTAACATATTGGGGCTGGTCTTTCAATCTTTCACAAACTGTTTCTCTGAAAAGGGTTCTGGTGTGAGCATTGCCCGGGGTTCCTGAGGCCCTTGGGAACTTTGACACACCAGAAGCCCACTTTGTGTATCATGGATGGACCACCTGTACTTCAGAATTTCTTGCTTAAAGGCATGGTTTCCAGGTTGACATTGGGCCTGCTAAGGATCCCTGTAGTATAATGATTAGTATTATGTGATTCATTCGTATTGGGATGTAATAATCTCTGTAATAACAGATCTGGGGTTATTAGTAAAAAGCTGGGGAGGGGTTTCTATATGTCTTTGTTCAAGCTTGGGGTAGAAATCCTGCCTATAGGTCCATTGAATTGATTCCTTATGTGCATTTAGAGATCCTGTCCATAGGGTTCCCTTCTGGATGTTTATGACTCTGAACTGTCCTATTTTGGCATACTAGAAATCCTGCCTATAAGTCTTTTATAATTCTTCATTAGAATCCATGTTCATAGGATCAACACCTATTTTCATTCTCAATGTGCATTAGAGATCATGTATATAGGATCTTCTTTGTGTAAATTATTGAACTTGCCTGGCAATTTGTTAACGTTTCTGCCCACCTAGAAATCATGCCTATAGGAATTAACTAATTCTATAAATTAGAAATCATGCCAATAGGAGTTAACTAATTCTGTAAACCATAAAGCATGTCTATAGGAAATAAATAAATCAGTTCTAACATCTATAAATCATGCCTATAGGAGTTAACTAATTCTGCAAATTAGAAAGCATGCCTATAGGGTCTAAAGGATAAAAAAAAAATTGTCTGTTAAAATCAGTAACTCGTTTATAAACTATGGTTTAATTAACAATTTTAAATACCATACTTATAGGATTCCATTCTGGTTATCACTTATGCAAACTTATAGGAATTCTAGGGCTAGAAAAAACTGTGATTTAGTACTGCTTGAAGTTTGCACAGATTCAGAGTTTTAACAAAAATCATTAGGCAAACTGATAGGTACCACTGCTCGCTTTAATAAATTATTGTCTTATATTCTATTTATGCTCATCTAGATATCCTAACTATAGGGTCTTAAATTAATAAAAGTTGTCTGTTGGAGTTGCGTGCATTTGTTGTTTACTTGTGGAGGTTAAGAAGAGCCCCTATTTGCTCCTTATGTGACAGTCCTATCTGAATTTTTGTTTGTCGCTTAGCTTTCTCATTTTTAGCGACCTAGGTCAGTCTAGAACTACCTTAAATAGAGGTCATAAACACCTCCAGGATCATAGGTAAGGGATGGGTAGAGCACACATAAGGTACGAGTTAGAAGCTATTAGAACGCTTAGGTAATAACTGAAATATAGTAATTAGGTAGTAAAAGAGATGATGAATTGTGCGCTAATACTATGTGTAGCACCCCGACTTGAGGAAAATTACCAAGTAATTGCATGGAAATGATCCTATAGTCTAAGAAACTTAGGACCCCTTTAATTCCTTCTTTAAAATAATACTTGTCTAAATTGCTTTATTTTCCTTTAATAACTAATTCGCTCAATTAAGTTCAACCGGGACCCACCTTTGTGGACCTTGAGGGGTGCCTAACACCTTCCCCTCAAGGTAATTTTGAGCCCTTACCCGATCTCTGGTGATGCAAACTAGTCTCATGAGTTATTTTCTTTAGGTACCCTAACGCACCTTAATCCGTTAGGGGGCGACTCTTCAAATCCCATACTCCCATCCCAAAAGGAAAGGGAGTTATCTCATTTAATGTCGAAACCCCGATTTTTGTGAGGGGAAAAATGGGGGGCGCGACATACTTCACATTCGACTCGCTCGAATTACTTTACCTTCGACCTTGCTCGAATTATTCGACATTCGACTTCGCTCGAATTACTTCACATTCGACTCGCTCGAATTATTTGACATTCGTCTCACTCGAATTATTTGACATTCGACCTCGCTCGAATTACTTTACATTCGACCTCACTCAAATTATTTGACATTCGACCTCGCTCGAATTACTTAACATTCGACTCGCTCGAACTATTTGACATTCGACTCGCTCAAATTATTTGATATTTGACCTCGCTCGAATTACTTTACATTCGACCTTTCTTGAATTATTTGACATTCGACCTCGCTCGAATTACTTTATATTTGACCTCGCTCGAATCAAACAAACCTCGACCTCGTTCGAGTCAACTTGTATTCGACCTCAAATCGGTCTATATTCAGCTCCGCCCAAATCAACCTTACATGCAAATGGCCAAAAAGTCAGGGACTTCCCCACGAGAGAAAATACCAACAAGAGGAAAAAGGGAAAGAGAAAATCCGAAAATACCAAAAGGAGAATTGTTCCATTTCAATTGTTCAACTACAATACTTTTTACAAAGGGCTTGAGGACACCCTCCTAAATACAAAGGCTTCACGTTGCATCATCCCCATCGGCATAATCATCATCATACCAAGGGTCGGAGGCAAGTCCATCCAAGGCGTCTTCATCGTCATCCCCGTCGGGCGTACTAGAGTCGTAACCACAAGCTTCAAGAGCTGCGCGTACGTTGACACGAACGCAATCAAGCTCCACCTCGAAAACCTTCCTGGCCACCTTCAAAGACTTATACACATCAAGTTGGGCCTCAGTATGAACCCACACCTCGTACAACTCCCGTGACAAACTAGGATCAGCAGAAGTACGAGAAGTAGACGGTTTGGCCTGTTGTTGCTCCTTCTCGGTCTTTAAGATGATGACATGCTCGTTCAGCCCAGATAGCTCTGCCTCCAAAACTTCAATCCAATACTCCAACTTTTCCACCTTGAGCGCCAAAGTCTCCACCTTGCTAGCCCGCTCAGACCTACAAACACGTAGGGTTACCTCTAAGGTTGCTGCCTCCGCCACGGTGGCCATCCTGGTCCTCTCAGTCAGGTTTAGCTTTTCGACTCTAGTACTCAACTCCGCCCTCAAGTAGACGACCCTGGCTTCAGTTTGTTCAAGCTTGACCCTTAAAGACGCCACATGTGCCTGGAGATCTACATTCTCAGCCGTCACCCTTTTGCTCACTTCAAGCTCATCCTCCTTAGTCCTCAGCGTCCCTTCCAACACGCTGCATCGGCTGATGACCCTCATAATTTCCTCATTTTTTTCCTTCAGCTCCTCGTCCTTCTGCTTGATCTCATCGCGCTTAGAACTGGCCATCCTCGCCAACAATTTTGACCATCGTCTTATGCTTGGAATGATACTCTTTATACTTAGACTCCATCCTCTTGTAGAGGGTCATTCTCTCCCCCTCTCGTCGGTCGCACTCAATCTCCAAGATGAGAGTCTGACATGCAAAGGAAAGCAAGTCAGCCAGAGTAAATAACACACATGAAATGGATAAACCTAAGAGGAAAGAAGTAAAAACATACCCGCAAGGACATGCCCGATGTACCCAAAGACAAGTCTGCATCATTTAGCGTTTGCAACGTCCTATTTTCAGCCTCCGCACATAAAGAAGCAAAGGATGGTGTCACCCGTTCTGAGTCAACTAAGAGCTTATAACTCACGGGAATAACTATGTGCCGATTAGGACACTCCGTCCTTATCTCCATGCGAGTATCCCTCTCCACGAAGGTCCGCACCTCCTAAGGGTCGATATTTGATCTAGAATCGTCGTCCCCCACAGGAACGGCTCTATCTCTCCCGACCGCTGATGATGAGCCAACTTCGCCCGCCCGTGTAGGATCTCCTCCACCACGACCCGCTCAACCTCGCAAGTCACTGATTTTTCTTCCAAAGCAAGGAGCCTCTCCGGCTCAACGCCAGCAACAATGGCCTTTCCCTTCTCCACCCTTTGTTGTTTCCTCAGTGATGCCTCATCCTCGCCGTGAGATGACTCGTCGACTAGGTGCAAGATAGGTTGAGAAGAGATCTCATCCGACACAGCAACAGTCTGAGGGGCGGAGTCCCTCATCGATGGAGCTTGATTCGAACCTCCTCGTGTAGACTCAGCTAGAGCGAATTGCATCCCAGCCGAGGGAACCGCTTGGCGAAATGCAAGCACTAGAGCCTTCGACTTCTTAAAAGTTCGCCGACCTAGCACCAAAAAAATATTACATCAGGGGAAAATAGTGAACGGCGATAAATCTAAAGGTAAAAGTAACACTTACTGGACGAGGTATTGGGTCCAAAGCGCTTGTGGAAGGATGCCTAATCGCGAATTCCCACGGTATGGGGTAACACGCGAGCTACCCAACCTTCAATATCAAAGACGTAAGAAGGTGGACACTTCTCAGCTGAAAACAAAGAAGTCATGAGTGGGTCAAGAACAAAAATAAAAGAAGAATGAACACATGAAAAGCGACCATAGATCCTTACGATTATAGTTCCATTGCTCGGGGAACCCGGTCGGATCCGCCACTAGGTGCTCGGTCTTGATGAAGAAGTACTTATGCCATAACTGCCGGTTCACCTTATCATCCATCCCGGTCACCAATCCTCGGGTCCCACGATGCCGTAAATATATTAATGTGCCTCTATAAAAACTGGGCGAGAAAAGATGCAGCAGATGGCAGATAGTGACCTCGCAGTCGGCCAACTCCACATGTTTTGCCAACATCAGAAAAAACTTTTATAAATAGGGGGAGAGCTGCGCTGGGCAGACATTGTAAAAACGGCAGAACTCCTACGCTAATGGGGGAGATAGAGAGAATAACCGACCAGGAACGGATAGACGTAAAAAGTGCAATGTTTGGGTCGGTGAACCTGTACAATGTCTCCCTCCGCCGGAACAATTTCGACGTGAGAAGGAATACCATATTTGGAACGGAGGGCGGCTATATGATTTGGTCCCATTTCGGAGAGCACCTGAGCGGGAGCAGGTTCCTTTGGAAAGTCATTTCTGACGTTCTTAGGAACTACCTCTACCATGGTGGGAAAGCTTTCTTCCTCCTCCACCATGGGTTCCTCACCGCCGGGAGGAATGGCTACCGATAAAGGAGTGGCATCGGAGACTCCGTCATGAGTATGACAAGAAGTTGACTTGTTTTCGTAGTAAGGTGTGTACAATGAAGTCAAAGAAAGTATCAATCGAGAAAGAAATCAAGTACTGAAATTGAAGAAGGTGTAGGAAATTGGAAATGGAGATCAGAGAAGAGGATTGAAGAAGAACAAAGTGCATACAAAGTAGGAGGTGTTGAAAGTTTCGATAGTGATGCCCCTCTCCTCTATTTATAGGGTTGGGTCTCACCTGAATCGAGGCAAAGAGTTGTCAATGGCACCAAAATCGAAGCAACAGAAGCACAGTAAATGAGAAACTGCATGGGGAAGACGCGTAATGATGAGGCACGTGGCCATGATGTCATCATATGTCAGCCACGCAAACCACGGCCCTGCTGACAACTGCCGCCAGTTCGACCTCAGCCGATTCGATTCAATCATCACGACTAAATTTCCTCTGAACGGTTGCAGACAGAATCCTCTCATCGAGGACGTCAAAGATCACGACATCAACAAGTGGAGGGACTAACTGTATTGGTCAAAATTTGGACTGAACTTAACGACTGCAAATGGATGAGGTCGAGGTTAAAGCCGATTACGGCTCAATGTCGAGGAGTCACCTAAAGAAGGATTAGCGCCGAGGTTGAGTAAAAAACGTATGAAATCAATGGTTAGAATAAGTTTTAGAATAGAGAGAAGGAATATTCCATTGGATATTCCTTCAGTTGTACTTTTTAGGGTTTCTTAGGAATATCCCCTATAAATAGGAAGAGTAAAGAACAAAAAGGGATCCTCACTTTTCTGATAAGAACACATTGTAAAAGGTTGACTATAAAGAATATACAAAGCTTATCTTGTCCACCGATTCCATTGTTCAATATACATCTTTTACTCACAATATCCAAGTCTTTCTTATCCACCTTCATTTTATATTATCCCACGTTGTTGTCAAGAGGGAGAATCATCCAAGTCATCTAAACATTTGGGTGATAAATTCATTATTATTACATTTATTGTCATTATATATACTTATTTCATACATTCGTTACCACATTCATTAACAATCATTAGGAATTTGTATTAGGCATTCAATATTGTCGGACACGGACCTACATCATCAACGTCTTCAAATTTCAGATCTAGTAGTTATTATATTTAACTAGGATTCACCCTCTATTTTCTTATTAATTCATTCACAAGAAGATTTAGCACTTTTTTGGTCAAACATTCTCAGCCCAATAGTTAATTGTATGACATTGGACTGGGGCTGATTCATAACAAAGGCCATTTTTTTCGTAAAAATAGCACGGGCTAGCCAGTTTTTGGACTGGTCATTTAAAATTGTCAGCATTTGCCAAGTCATTGAAAAATAGCTATTATTTTTTTGCAACAGAGACCGATCCAGCATAATATACTGGAGTTCGATGCACCTGTGAATGAACTTCCAGCATATTATGCTGGAACTCCAACACGCGGAAAGTTCCAACATAATATACTGGAGATTCGATCACCTGTGTATGAACTTCCAGCATATTATGCTGGAACTCCAACACGCGGAAAGTTCCAACATAATATACTGGAGATTCGATCACCTGTGTATGAACTTCCAGCATATTATGCTGGACCAGTATACTTTGTTGGAACTCCAATATATTATACTGGAGTTCCAGTATACTTTTCTGGAAATCCCGTAAAATATAAGTTCCAGTATACTTATGCTGGAACTCCAGTATACTTATGTTGGAACTCCAGTATAATATATTGAGTTGAGTATTTTTCGTATTTTGAACACTGTTTTCGTTTAGATTTATCTTTACATGAAAAGTGGCTAAATTTCTATTAGTTTTAAAACTGTCGTTATTTTTGAATGACCACTTATAAATCTGACTATTTTTGAATTTCTCCCATTTTTTTCCTAGATCAGCTTGTGTTTAGACTTTAGAGTGCGAGTGAAATGCAACGAACAAGATTATGTACATTGGATTTTATTAGTCCAGAAGGGAAACTGTCAATGGTTGTTTGTTTTCCTACTACTAAAAGACCATGACTTGCGTAAAGATGACTATAACGACCCGACTAGTCGTTTTGCGTTATCGGACCCCGTTCCCCTAAATAAAACTTCCCATAGCGGCTTATTGTGATTTATGACTTGCGGGGACGGGTGGTTCGGGATTCGGAAGTGTTTAGAGTGATATAGGAACACTTGGTTCCTTAAGGTTGGCCTTTAAGGCCAAGTTTGACTTCGTTCAACATTTTGAGTAAACGACCTTGGAATCGAGTTTCAACGGTTTCCCGGGAGCGTTTCGGCGCCCAATAGCGAAATAAGAGATTCCTTAAGTTCATATTGTGGTTTGCATGTGTTTTTGTGTTATTGAGGTCCAAACGGAATTCCGAGATCGGGAATAGTTTTGTTATGTCATTCATGACTTGCTCGCAAAATTTGGGGTCATTCCGAGTAGTATAGGTCGATTCGGCGCATTGTTAGCGAATTCAAGAAACTTAAAGTTCCTAAGTTTGATTCTAGGGGTTTTGAGGTGTGATTTTGACTCTTAGCGTTGTTTTGGGTGTTCCGAAGGCTTGAGCGAGTCCATATTATGATTTAGGACTTGTTGGTATATTTGGACGGGGAATCAGGTAGGCCCAAGTGCCTCTCGGGCACCAAATGAGACCAAAAACTAGCTAAAGCAGTTGCTGGTGCACCTGATCTGGTGTGATCGCAAGTGTGGTTGCCCAGTCGCAGGTGCGGGACCGCTCCTGCGGTCCCAAGCCTCGCAGGTTCAGCTTCAAGTGGGCTGCCCTTTTCTCGCAGATGCAGACCACGTTCCGCAGGTGCGGGCTCCTCTCCTCAGGTGCGGGCTCCTCTCCTCAGGTGCGAGCTTTGTCCCCCTAGCCCAGTTCCGCAGGTGCGAGTATTTACTCGCAGGTGCGAGACCGCAGGTGCGGTCCTTGAGCCGCAGGTGCGGAACCACTGTAGGCAGTGAGTTCTTTAAAACACAGGATTTATTCATTTCACTCCATTTTCTTCCACCATAGACGACCTTGAAAGCTTGGGAAAGAGCTCCACGACCTAGCTACTAAAAGGTAAGTGAATTCTACCCTAATGTTAGTTTAATGTATGAATTCCTAGTTAAATTAACTAACCAATTAATGAAAATCAAGGATTTGAGTAGTAACCTAGGGCTTTATGAAAATTTAGGGAATTACCCGTTAATTAGCCATGAAATCATACAAAAATCACATATTAACGATCCTTAGGTTATGGGTAAGTGATTCTTTCGAAAATTTCTGAAATCCGAGCATGTGGGTCGGGGGGTGAATTTTGGGATTTCTTCAAGTAGGATGAAATGACTAAGTAAATAGGAGAATTCCATACTTTTGAGTGTAAATTGATATATTTATGTAACATTTGGCTAGTTTCGAGTCTTTGGGTGACGAGTTTGGAGTTTCGGGCGCGTTCTTGACCCGGGAAGAAGGCTCTACACGAGGTGAGTCTCCTTTCTAACCTTGTAAGAGGGAATTGTCCCCATAGGTCATCTAAATGCTATGTGTTAATGTTTGTGGGGGCTACGTACGTACAAAGTGATGAGAGTCCGTATGTAGCGGCTATTATTGTTATTTTCGGGTAGTTAGGCCCACATCATGCCTTGTGTTTTTCCTCGAAATGAATTATATGCTTCATGAATTCATGTTATATGTAGCGTTGTTCCCTGAGATCATGGAATTTGAGAATTTAAAGGAATTTTTCACAGGAAAGTAATTTATGAAGAATATTGTGTGTGCATGTGACCGCTTCGCAATTTACATTCCGCGAGCGGAGTGTTATTTCCCCCACTCTCATGGGAGCGGGACGTACGCCACGGCGGATTAAAAGATACATTATGGTTCGGGCCGTTCGACCCTCGGCAGTGCACAGATATGATTATTATGATGGCTCAGGCCAGTTGTCCTTATCCCATATGTGCATGCTAAATTGTTAAATACTTCATGGATATTGAAATGACAGATATTTGGGGGGAAATGAAGTAGTAATTGTTTATTTACTTCCAATTTTATTTGCATTGCAGTTACTTCAATGTTTACTATTTTATCATCCTCGTATGCATATTATTGTTACCATATCTTATTAATTATACTGTTGGACCCTAGTGAGCATCAAGTCGACCTCTCGTCACTACCACTTCGAGATTAGACTGGATACTCACTGGGTACATATCTATTTATGTACTCATGCTACGCTTCTGTGCTTAATTGTATAGGTTCTAAGGCTGGTGCATCTGGTTATCAGACCGGAGCTCGATTCTGAGTATAGATTGGACCTGACTTCACGGTGAGCTACTTCTCTTGACGATCCTCGGCAGCTCCATGGAGTTTCTTTTGTTATTTCTGTCTATTTCTTCCAGACAGTGGGACAGTTATATTATATCTTTTGTATATTCTGTTAGTATGCCCGTAGGACTTGTGACACTAGTTCCTGGCACACACGTGGTAGATATTATGGTACGGGTCTGTATATATTGGCTCACGCCTCCTTATGACCGCTTTTGGTTAAAATTGGCTAATTATCTTTTTCAATTAATGTTTTGAGCTTAAAACATGGCACGTGTTGGAATGTTTAATTAAATATGTGAAAATCCTTAGTTATTTGGGTGTTGGCTTGTCTGACCCCGGTGTTGGGCGCCATCACAACCTGAGTCAGGATTTTGGGTCGTGACAACATGGTATAAGAGCTCTAGGTTCACATAGGTCTCACAAGTCACGGGCAAACCTAGTAGAGTCTTGCGGATCGGTACGGAGACGTATGTACTTATCTTCGGGAGGCTATAGGGTGTTAGGAAACCTCTCCTTATTCTTATTCTATCGTGCAGTTGATGGTTTACTAAATCTCATTCTTCTATTCTCTCACAGATGGTGAGGACGCGTGCATCCGATGTTCCAGACCCGAGAGTGGCTGCTACCCCGTTGTCCGAGGCCGTGGCAGAGGCCGGGGGAGGGCACCAGCCCCAGGTAGGGGACGAGGGCATCCCAGAGCTATTCCAGTTGCACCACCACCAGAGGATCCTACTATAGAGGAGCAGGGTGAGGTGTCCCCAGCAGATCCTGCTCCAGTGGACTTTATGACGGCGCCAGGCTTCCAGGAGGTCATGGGCCGTATGATGCGGTTTATGGACACTATGTCCCAGGCTGGTTTATTTCCAGCAGATACTGCCACATCTCAGGCGGTAGGGGGGGCCAAACTCCTACCGCCCAGGCTGCAGGTCAAGCAGCAGCATTACATCATACCCCGGATACACTGCCCGTGGGTGGAGTTCAGCCTGTAGCAGCAGCACCTGAGCCCAGACCAGTTGCGGACGGCGATCCGTAGAAGTTATTGGATAGATGGACTCGATTGCACCCTCCAGTCTTCGAGGGTGAGCGAGGCGAGGATGCCCAGGATTTTGTTGACAGGTGCAGGGACAAGCTGCACAATATGAGGATATTAGAGTCCCGTGGAGTGGACTTCACTACCTTCTAGTTAGAGGGCAGAGCTCGCAGATGGTGGCAGTCCTATATTCTCAGCAGGCCAGCAGATTCTCCTCCTATCACTTGGGAGCAGTTCACTCAGCTATTCCTAGACAGATATATCCCACCCTCTGAGAGGGAAGAGTTGCGGTATAAGTTTGAGCAGCTGGAGCAGGGTCAGATGTCAGTGACAGATTATGAGGCTAGATTTTCAGAGTTGTCTCGCCATGCCCTCATGATATTACCCACTGATACGGAGAGAGTGAGGAGATTTGTAGCGGGGTTGCATCCAGGTATTAGGGCCAACATGGCCCGAGAGGTGGAGATGGGGACTCCTTATCAGCTCGTGGTGGAGATTGCTCACAGGATCGAGGGTTATCGGTCGAGGAGCAGGGAGCGGGGGCAGCAGGATAAGAGGGATAGATTCTCCGGAGATTTCAGAGGTGCCCCAGTTAGGGGCAAAGGTCCATTTGGTAGAGGTCAGCCCAGCAAGCCTCCAAATTCAGCACCCCCACCACCTCCTTGAGGTGTTCCAGCGAGGCCTCAGTTCAGCGCCATGCCAGAGCGTTCCTAACGCCCTTAAGCTATTCAGAGTTTACCCAATGGTTATTCTAGTCATCAGGGATCCTCCAGTCATTACTTCAGTGCTATGCCAGAGAGTACACACCGCCCTCCAGCCATTCAGGGTTCTTCTTCGGGGCAGCAGGCTATGATACCTGGAGGTTGTTATGAGTGTGGGGATCCAGGTCATATGAAGAGGCATTGTCCCAGGTTTCAGGGCAAAGTAGTGCAGCAGACAGGTCGGCAGGGGTCGTCCTAGAGGTGGAGGCCAGTCAGGGGGAGGTCAGTCAGCTCATGTTCACTCTGGCGGAGCTCAATCTTCCGGTGCTCTAGCTAGATTCTATGCTTTCCGGACAGATCAGATGCAATGGCCTCAGACGCCATGATCACACGTATTATTTCAGTATGTGGTAGAGAGGCATCAGTGTTATTTGATCCAGGATCCACCTATTCCTATGTTTCAGCCTTATTTGCTCATTTTCTGGATGTTCCTCGTGAGTCCTTGGGTTCTCCTATATATGTGTCCACTCCTGTGGGCGATTCTGTAGTGGTAGACCGGGTCTATCGGTCTTGTGTGATCACCTTCTGTGGGTTCGAGACCCGAGCAGACCTTCTATTGCTCGACATGGTTGATTTTGAGGTTATTCTAGGCATGGATTGGCTATCTCCCTATCATGTCGTGCTAGATTGCCATTGTATTGGTAAAAAAGAGTTTCACACGTAAGCCAGCTTTTGATAACTCAGCCAGTCACGTGGACACAAGAAAACGCGACAGCTGGATGTGATTCTCTGAAGAGGTACGGAACAAAGAGGCACGATTCAGCAAACCCTCAAGCTTATCAGCCACGGGAAACTCAACCTGATCAAAACACGGGAGAGGCACGGTCAGAATGGATCTATACAAATCTATGGGCAGATTCAAATACCCACAATTGATTACTCGAACGTTATGTAATCGTACCCCAATTACCGTTATCCTTTGTAACGCCTCATTAATGTCATAATTAGTCATTAATGAGCAACCATAGCAAGAGTTGTACGTTATAAGAATCTCCTATATAAGGGAGGGGAATACAGCTTGTAAGGACATCTGATTCTCGAATATAATTGACTTCACTTTTCTATATTTCTGTAATATTGTATGTTATTCATTTTTCTCTATTTTCCTTGATTATCAGTAACCCGTATTCATCTTAAAAATAGCTTTAATCAAAGGGTCTAATTCTTTGGTTAAACAAATTGGTTCCGTTACCGGGAATCTGATAATCTTTGTTTGCTTTTCAAGTGATATCCTCTAAACTATGTCAAACTCCAACGACAACAACCAGAAAGAAGTGGAACCCCAGTTCCATCGCCTTCAGGAACCCCACGTGGTTCAAGGGAACAATCCCCAGAAAGATCCAATAACAACAATGGTGATAAGGATCAAACTGTAGAACAAGATCGTGTGAAGCAAATGATTGCAGAGTATGTGAGCCAAGCTTTGCAAGAATTTGCGAGAGGATTACCGGCAGCGTTACCTACACCGCCGACGCCCCCCCCCAATAACACCATCACCATGGAAAATCCTCAATCTGGGTTGGCAAACTCAGGAAGAGGAGATACTCCTAATGAATCTCTCGAAACGAGACCAGGTATATCTAATAACTCAGAATTACAAAATTTACTGCTAACCATGCAGAAACAGATGAAGGAGCAGAACGATCGCATCGAACAAATTCCTGGAGTTCCACCTATCATCAAAGGCATTGATGGTGATAGATATTCTCAACAACCTTGGAAGCCAAGTGCGGCACCCTTACCTATACCCAAGAAGTTTAAAATACCTGACGTTCCCAAATATGATGAAACAACTGACCTACGTGACCATGTTACTGCTTTCACTACTGGGGTAAAAGGCAACGACTTAACAGAACAAGAGATTGAATCAGTCCTTGTCAAAAAATTTGGGGAAACACTTACCAAAGAGGCCCTAACCTGGTATTCTCTTCTCCCTGAAAATTCTATTNTCCCCGCTACAACATGGAACGATGTATACAACAGGTACAGTACTAAACTCAGAATAGAAGAAGATATCATTGCTCACTCGAGAGATGAAGATCATTCAAGATCCAGACGTCCTGAGTCAGAGAAGATCAAGTAAAAATAGGTACGATCCTTACTTAGGACCCTCGGGACGCGATATTCTCCCCAGGTTCGAAAACACTAGGCCGGACTATAGATCACAAGGAAGAGACGTAGTCTCATCCTCGTCTAGATCTAGAAAAGATCGAGATGAACGCCCTAGAGGTAATACTCAAATTGGGGATCATNCTGGAAAAAAACCACAAAGTTCACAATTACACATGGGAAACGGGCTCGTGAAAATATTGAAGAAGATGGTATAACCTTCGATGATGCAGATATCGGCGGATTAATGCTTCCGCACAACGATGCTCTGGTAATATCTTTACTTGTTCATGACACTAACGTAAAGAGAGTGTTGATTGATCCAGGCAGTTCAGTCAACATCATTTTGCTAAGAGTCGTGAAGAAATGCTAGTGGGGAATCAAGTAATCCCAAGGGCACGAGCCATATCAGGGTTTGATAACTCTACGGTTATAACAAAAGGAGAAATTGAGCTTAGCACTTATGCTGAGGGGGTGATCAAAAGTACCAGGTTCCAAGTCATCAATACTGACATGGCTTATAATGTGATCGTGGGAAGGCCATGGATCCACGGCATGAAAGCGATACCCTCCACGTTGCATCAGGTAATTAAATTCTCCTCTGAATGGGGGATTCAACAAATCAAAGGCGGTCAGCAGACCGCAAGAAATATAAACTATGTGGTACACTACAACAAGAAAATAGAGGTGCAAGAATTACGAGATAAGGGAATCTCCCAAGCAGGTAACGCCGCGCAAAAAGGCATGGAAGAAATTACTACCCAAATAGGTACGGAGGGTATTATTGCTGAAACAGGTATGAAAGAAAATACTTACAAGGAGGAGAATCAAGATACCACGGAAAGTGACTATACCACACAGATGCAGATTCCAGACCGGATGTCATTCATGAATCGGAGGAAGATGAGCACATCAAAACAACTACGGAGGAGCTCGAAGCTATTCCATTATCTTAACAAAATCCTGAGCAGAAAAGTTTATATAGGCACGAGGGTAGCCCCGCTCGAAGAGAAGAAAAGAAAGCAAGGACCATTCAAGAACCAAGTGATCGACGAAGAGGTACAAAAACTTTTGAAGATTGGTTCGATACGAGAGGTAACGTACCCTAACTGGCTAGCAAACACTGTGGTAGTACCTAAATATAATGGTAAGTGGAGAGTATGCGTAGATTATACTGACTTGAATAAAGCATGCCCCAAAGATTCATTCCCATTACCACATATAGATCAGATGATTGATGCCACAGCAGGTCATGAATTATTGAGCTTCTTAGATGCATATTCTGGTTATAATCAGATTAAAATGAATCCCTCAGATGAGGAAAAAACTTCCTTCATTACAAACAGGGGGACTTACTGTTATAAAGTTATGCCTTTTGGCTTAAAAAACGCTGGAGCCACCTATCAAAGGTTAGTGACTAAAATGTTCCAAGAACATCTTGGAAAGACGATGGAAGTCTATATTGATGATATGTTGGTAAAATCAACACAAGCACAAGACCATTTCCAGCATCTCTCTACTGCTTTTGATATTTTACGCAGGTATAATATGAAGCTAAATCCAGAGAAATGCGCTTTTGGAGTGCAATCAGGTAAATTTTTGGGTTTCCTTGTATCGAACAGAGGAATAGAGGTAAATCCCGCTCAAATTAAAGTTATAGAGGAAATACCTGATATTTTAACAAATAAAAAGGAAGTTCAAAGACTGACAGGGAGAATAGCAACTTTGGGTAGGTTTATTTCTAAATCTTCCGAAAAAAGTTTTAAATTCTTCTCAGTTCTCAAAAAGCAGAATCAGTTCGAATGGACTGAAGAATGTCAGCAAGCCCTCAAGAACCTGAAGATTTATCTATCGAAACCACCAGTGCTTTCAAATCCAAAAGAAGGGGAAAGATTGTACATCTATATGGCTGTCTCAGAAATTGCTGTAAGCGCAGTACTGATAAGAGAAGAAAAAGGTAAACAATCACCTATATATTATGTAAGTAAAACTGTGCTGGATGCTGAGACTAGATATCCACATCTGGAAAAGTTAGCCTTAGCTTTAATAATGGCATCTAGAAAATTACGACCATATTTTCAATGCCACCCAATCACCATTGTGACCTCATATCCTTTAAGAAATATTCTGCATAAACAGGAATTATCAGGAAGATTAGCCAAGTGGGCCATAGAATTAAGTGAGCATGAAATAATCTATCAGCCTAGGACTGCAATTAAGTCTCAAATACTAGCTGGTTTTATTACTGACTTTAGCAATAGCATTACACCTGAAGTAGAAAAAGAGTTACAACTCTTTAACGGTGCTAATCCAGGCCTATGGACCTTGTTCACCGATGGTTCTTCAAATATAAAAGGTGCCGGCTTAGGCATAGTCTTAATATCACCCACGGGTGAAAAGACACGGCAAGCTATCAAGTGTTATCCTATAACTAACAATGAAGCAGAGTACGAAGCTGTTATTGCAGGGCTTGAACTCGCACGGGAGCTCTCAATCGAGCAAATTGTGATCAACAGCGACTCCTAACTGGTAGTAAATGAGATATAGGGGACTTACATCGCTCGAGAGACTAGAATGCAACAGTATCTTGAAAAAGCACGAGAGCTCGTGAACAATTAAAAACATGAAAGGTAATGCAAATACCTAGAGAGGAAAATGCAGAAGCAGATGCATTAGCTAACCTCGCAACAGTCACGGAAGTAACAAATGAAGACAATGCAATTGTCATCCAACTATTTCATTCAATAATAGACCAGGACAGGAATGAGGTAACTTTCAACAACTTAACCTGGGACTGGAGAAACGAAATTCTTAATTTTTTGCAGAATGGCACCGTACCTGAAGACAGGAAAGCAGCTCAAGCACTTCGCCGCAAAGCTGCACGGTACTGCCTTATTCGCAACTCACTTTATCGCAAGATGTTCGGAGGACCCCTAGCTAAATGCCTCGGACCTAACCAAACGGAATTTGTGATGAAAGAAGTCCACGAAGGACACTGTGGAAATCACTCAGGGGCGAGATCCTTAGTGAAAACCCTAATCAGAGTTGGATACTATTGGCCTAAGATGGAAGAAGAAGCCGAGAACTTCGTATCCAAATGTGACAGGTGCCAAAGGTTTGCCAATAACATGCATCGACCAGCGGAATTATTGCATCCAATAATATCCCCATGGCCTTTCATGAAATGGGGTATGGACATAGTGGGACCTCTTCCCACAGCTAAAGGATAGGTACGATTTTTACTCGTGCTAACCGGCTATTTTACAAAATGGGTAGAGGCAGAAGCATTCAAACAAGTGTGAGAATGCCTCGGACCTAACCAAACGGAATTTGTGAGGAAAGAAGTCCACGAAGGACACTGTGGAAATCACTCAGGGGTGAGATCCTTAGTGAAAACCCTAATCAGAGCTGGATACTATTGGCCTAAGATGGAAGAAGAAGCCGAGAACTTCATATCCAAATATGACAGGTGTCAAAGGTTTGCCAATAACATGCATCGACCGGCGGAATTTATTGCATCCAATAATATCCCCATGGCCTTTCATGAAATGGGGTATGGACATAGTGGGACCTCTTCCCACAGCTAAAGGATAGGTACGATTTTTACTCGTGCTAACCGGCTATTTTACAAAATGGGTAGAGGCAGAAGCATTCAAACAAGTGTGAGAAAAGGAAGTTAAAAGCTTCTTATGGCGAAACATAATATGCCTCTTTGGAATATCAGAGGAAATCGTGTGTGATAATGACCCGCAATTCATAGGCTCACAAATCACAGAATTCTTCGAAAGTTGGCAAATCAAGAGGATCACTTCAACACCGTATCACCCCATGGCTAATGGTCAAGCTCAGTCAACGAATAAGGTCATCATCAACAATCTAAAAAAGCGGCTGGATAAAGCCAAAGGAAACTGGCCTGATGAGTTACCAGCGACACTATGGGCAAACAGAACAACTTCAAAAATACCCACGGGAGAAACTCCGTTCGCACTTGTTTATGGCTCATAAGCCTTAATACCTGTGGAGATTGGCGAACCAAGCATAAGGTTCTCAACAGCCATGGAGGGAGAAAACGACGACGAATTGAGGACCAACCTGGACCTGCTCGAACCACGGAGAGAAGCAGCATTGATACGGATGGCAGCAAAAAAAAAAATCATAGAGCGTTATTACAACCGTAAAGCTCATCTCAGCTACTTCAAAATTGGGGACTTCATCCTCAAAAAAGTCTTTCAATCAACGAAACAGACAGGTGCAGAAAAGCTAAATCCAAACTGGGAAGGACCTTACAAAACCTGAGGCATAGCTGGGAAAGGAGCCTATGAGTTGGAAGCTATGGACAGAGGAAATCTACCAACAAGCTGGAACGACATCCACCTAAAGAAGTATTACTTCTAAAGGAAAAGAATACCCCTCGAAAGGTATCACACGTTCGATTTTATTTTGAATTTTAAAAATTTTACTAACTTTTTTAGATGATAGGCATAAAGCTAACCCATCATCAGATGATAATATTAGACCTGCAAAGACGCGAGGAAATAACATAATTCCTGGTCTAGGTTTACATTTTCTGATGGACGCTTTAATAAGGGTTAAGCAGTCATCATCTAAAAAACTATATACCTTAGAGTCCGGAATGTTTTTCCTTTTCAGGAAAAGGACCACAAGGAAGGAATAATCAAGTGCTCGAGATTTCATTCTTCAAAGCTCAAACACTTGGGG
>ML308122.1:0-20867 GCA_005239505.1 Nicotiana paniculata
AGCTTAAATGATTAATATAAAGCTAGATAAAAACATATCATACCTTTACTCTACATGTTTTTTGTTGCGGCCTACTTGATGACAATGTGAACATATCATCTTGACTCCTTTTTTGGACAGCTTTTCCCATTTCTTCTTAGGTTCATTCCTGTCCTTCCTTCTATTTTTTGGGGTCTGCCTGGCATTGACTTTGGAGCTGGTGGTTCAATGGTAGGATTATTACTCTTAGGACACATATTCAGGTTAGGAATTGGTTGAATGAAATGTTCATAAGCCTTCAGAAATGTTTCCTATGTGTACCAATGCTCCACATATTGATCTGGATCATCTTATATGTGATAGTATGCACACACAGTATGTTCACATGGGATTCCTCTCAACCTCCAAAGTCTACAACTACAAGTCTGCATCCTAATGTCAACTATAAACCTCAAATCTCCTTTTTTGACTTCAAACCCATCCTGCCCATTCCATATAACTTGACACTCTCTAGCCAAATCCTTATTTTCTTTTAAGGTTAGCCTAGCCATAGGTGATATATCTGAAATCCAAGTCTCAGCAAATTTTATCATATCAACCTGTCTAGACATGATCTTATGCCTAATCTCCTCTAACATGGTAACAATACTTTTGTGCCTAGCAGCCAATATCCATGAGTTAAATGTCTCACACATGTTATTCTCTACTATGTCACACCTGGAATGTTCTTGGAAGAATGCCCTGCACCATGACTCTCTTGGGTACTTCATCATATCTTCACAGATAGTAGAGCCAAGTTTCCTCATTTTTGCAACTTCATTGTTGTACTTGAACAGATAACTGGCCTTTGCAACCCTCCAGAATTGTTTCCTCCTTTCTTCTCCCTTCTATTTCTTAGACCAATTAGACCATATGTGCCTTGCGCACATTCTTTGTTCTTCCATAGGTAATAACTCCTTAACTGATATCAAAAGACCCTGCAAAACAATATATACAAACAACATTAGAATTAAATTATGAATCAAAACAGTATATACAAAACAATTTACCTTTTGCATATCTGACATTACTGTTAAGTTATGTCCTTCACCGAGTTGAAAATCTTCTTTCAAGTGAATGAGGAACCAACTCCATGAATGTTTAGTTTCATGGTGTACAACAACCCAAGCAATAGGAAATATTTGTTGGTTCCCATTTCTTCCCACAACCACTAGTAATTCACCCTTGTAGCTTCCCTTTAGGAAACAACCATCCAAACCGATGATGTTCCTACATCCTTCTAACCAACCTTTCTTGAGTGCATCAAAACATACATAGAAGTATTGAAATAGGTTCTTTCCAGGCTCATACTCTCTGTCAATTTTCACAAAACAGGAGCTACCAGGATTGGTTTCCTTAATACTGTCAGCATAGTCACACAATCTGGAAAACTCCATCTTCCAATCCCCCATAAACTTTCTCAGAACAATCTATTTGGCTCTATAAGCTATAGTTTTGCCAATATACAACCCTAACCTCTCCCTAACTAGTTCTTGAATTTTTCAGATTCTCATATAAGGAGCACCAATAAGTTTTTTCTTGAATTTGTTGGCAATGTATTTTGAATGACACATCTTGTTGGTGTTTAGTGGTTGACATTTATGAATAATATGGTACTTTTTGATCATGAAGTCACCAGAATCTCTATCAACTGAAGCATACAACTCCCACTTGCATTTTTTTGATTTACACTTCACCCTTACCCTACCCTTTTCATTTGGTTTAAGCTTTAACTGAATTTTATACTCTATTGCATAATCAGTCACTGCTCTTCTAAACTCTCCAACATTCTTAAATATCATTCCCAACTCAAAAATTGCCACTTCACAGTCAATGTCATATCTAACCTTTGTGCTCTTTCTTCTACTTGGAAGGTCAACATCAGGCTGAAAATTCACCTCTACCTCTTCATCAGTATCATCACTGCCAATCAGAACTGTCAATGAACTCCTCATCACCTCCTAATCTGCCAACATATTTCCCTTTCTTGTTAATTCTTATATCTTCAAAACCTCTATCAATTCCAGCTTCTCCTACAGGCACACTAGCCATTTCAGGTTGTTTCTTCCTTCTGGTAGCATTCTTTTTAGTTCTCCTCTCATTTCTAAAGGTCCTAGCCTCTTCATCAACTTCACTATCATCCTCATCAGGATGTTCTCCAAGATCTGACTCACTACTAGCTACCTCTTCTTCATTAGCCCCTTCTCCACCATTTAGGTTCTCTACACTAGCAACTTCCTCTTCTAAATTAACACCACTAACAACAACCCCTTCCCCACCTATTACAGTATCATGTGGAGGCTGTTCACTTGGTTGTGGTCCATTTATACTGATTTCACCATCTTCTGTTGTTGCAATAGTTGGATTATTAATTGTGTTGTTACTTTCTTGAACAACCTCTGGCCCACATAAATACCCAATTGGGACCACACTATCAGGAATTATCTCAACAACATGTGAAATGTATAAGTCTAAAATACTCTCCTTACAGTAACAAGCAATATTATATAGTTGTTCATCATTTTCAATCTAGAAAAATTCTTTGGACTTAGGGTTAAAGACATAAAACCCCCCAACAGTTGCATAACCCAACGCCCTTGTGTAATATTGAAGTTCAAACAAGGAGAAATGGCCTTTGTCAATAGAAAACTCATTTACCTCTATATTAGTGACGTATTTCGCACCTACAGATTCGGTAAAGATTCCACCACGGTGAAAGCGGACAATAATGTATTCGTCCACTAACATGGTTTTAACCTAAAGTGAACAAAAAAAGCAACACGTGAGCACAATCAGCAAGATTCGACAAAGAGAAATGAAAAACCTATTTTTGTATCTACAATTCCCAAAAACACCATTACTAACAAAAAACCCTAATAAATAACTAAAATCTCCATAAAAGATTAACTCGAACATACCAGTAAAAGAGTAATTTGATATCTTCCTTGACCTTCTTGTTGATGGAGCAATCGATATTGGAAGAAAATGATAGAAGGAGACGATGGAGACGGTAAATGAGATTAGGTTTTTTACTGTCGGATGTAACGATTAAAGGTAATTAAATGGTTTAGGTCTTTTAATTTTTAACCCGATCTATTTGAGTTGGATTTACCCGGTACACATGGATCTTACATGGACAATAAATCTACATGGAAGTGTTGTTTTTGTCGGCTATTACACGTTAGCAGCGCTTATATACACACGCTTGACTTATAGTGGCCCATGTGTTTTTTGTGTCTAAGTGGCACAGTAGTAACCTTGTTATGGGGTTCAGGTAGAACATAGTCAAGAAAAAGTGTCAAAGTGAAAAGTGACGACAAGTTAAAAGGCCTGCCGATATATTGTGCCAAAAAAAAAATCAGAGTTTCACATTCAACATGGGGATTCACTGAATGACGGCGTCACGGGAGCGCTTCATGGGTGGCCAAATCTGAAGGAAAAATTCATGGAGTTCTCTTCTTATGTGTGTCGTGAGAACTGGGTCTGTGGAGTTTCTTCCATTTCAACCATTGATGGGTCGAAATTTTTTTATTCTTTTCTGGTCTCATTGTTGTTGGTGTAAGTAATTTACTCAACTATATTATCAGTTAATATGAGAAACTTTAGGAAACTATTTAATCAGTAAGGATAATAGAAATTCAATGTCGTCCTAATATTTTAAAAAGCGAAATTAAAAATAAAGGTTTCATGGTTGATGGTGGTGCAGATGTACTCACTTGGGAGTGGTACAGCTTGGGGAAGATGAAGAAAGTAGATATAATTGAAAATTAAAATTTTCTAATAAAATCAATAACGCGTGTTACGTTACTATTGGCGCGTAGAGAAAAAAGTGGTCAAACACCAGCTGCCTTACCATTTTATCTTTTTTTGTGACTTATGAAGGTGCTGTAATTCGATACTACGAGCCCGTTCGAACAAAAAAAAAAATTTCTTTTTCTTCAAAATAATCACTCAAATCACTCACAAAACTTCAAAAATAACTCAAACAAAAATTAATGTCCAAATGCAACTCTAAATTTCAAATACCATTTTCACCATTATTTTAAAATTTTATAATTCTTATGTCCAAACGCCTACTAAAACCATCACTAAAGGAAAAAAGTAATTAGCATAAATAAGCAGATGATATCACATAATATGAAACAAAACATTGGAGGGTATCACGAAAAAGTAGAACATTAATTGAAAGTGAATTGGTTGAACGATGAGAAGGGGAAGAGTCAAAGTTCGACAAAATTTTATTGCGTTCGAGCATTTATTTTCAGTACTCTGCCTTTACTCAGCTGTTACAGCGAAATACATTTCCTGGTATCCAATGTTTGAAAAATAATATTGTATGCTACATTTTTCTTTTCTATCTATATAAGCGTAAAAATCTATAAATGAGTAGAGGTGAAAATAATTACGCTTCACGTATACAAACGGTGGCACAAGCTTTGACAGGTATCGAGGAAAGGTAAAGAAAAAGGCTTCAATCCTTGGGTCTCTTGCTCATTTGTTTTCTTTTGTTCACTTCCAGGTATCTCTTCCTTAGTCTAATGGCTTTTGGCGTAACCTGCATCAAATTTTTTTTACAAGAAATGAGCCATTACCATAGATCTATTTCCTTCGCTTAGTAATATATAATTCCAAATCAGTTTTGTTTCCATTGTGCAAGTCAGTAAAGCTTTATTGACCAAGCAACCCATGATTCAGAATAAGTAATACTACAAGTTACGTCATTTTATCATGTTTGAGAAGTTAAAATAGCAAACATACCTCAATAAGCTCATCCGAAGCAACGTATCCTATGGCTTCTTCAAGACTCATCTGCAACAAAATCAGCAACGTGATCAATACAACTCAGAGGAGCACAACATAACACCTGTCAAATCCTTTAGCTAAGACATCTCGAAGATGGATAATCCAGTGAAGAATGAAACTTATCACTATTGGAGAAAACTAATATAGAGGATCATTCCACATAGATACTAAACTATATTTCCTGACATCCTTTAGCAGGGACTCTCATTGTGGACATTCTTTAACCACTTCACATAAGGAAATATGATTAAGAGTGTCATATCCAAGATGCCAACAGCACAAAGTTCTGTAACTAGATAAAGTAAAATGCAACAACAACAAAAAATCCAGTATATTCCCACAAGTGGGGTCTGGGGAGGGTAGTGAGTACGCAGACCTTACCCCTACCTAGTGAAAGCAGAGACGCTGTTTCTAATAGACCCGGGGCTAGAAGATAAAGTAAAATGCAAAATGAGATATTTCTCGACCCAAAAAAAAAGTAAAAGCAAAATGAGATACTTACAAGGCGGGGAGGAGTTAACCTCACATTCTCATCCTTGCAAGCGGCCCTTACATTGGTGAGTTCTTTTGTCCTAACCGGGTTGACCTGTTTCATGCAATCACCCAAGAGTCAGAGATGCACATGACAAATACACTAAGATAAGTAACAATAGCTCCTTACATCAAGATCGGTATCTCGAGAATGCTCTCCAATAATCATGCCATCATATGTCTGCATATTATCCAAGACAGAGATCAGAATATTTTTATATTGTTCATAAAAGCATGTCCATTTTGCTTTCTTCATTACTTCGACAGTTCAGTTTTTAAAAGCCTTCACGTTAGTCTATTATACATTCCACGCCTTAAAACATATCCCCCTCTTTTTTAAGTAATCACAACTTAAATGGCAACAAGATCTCAGAGTCATCAGCCCCAGGTTGTACATATTTGAGTTCCCAAAAGGAACCTAGTGTAAGGAAAGAAACTAAGAGAAAAAGTTGACAAACAGTTCAGTTGAACCACCTCCATCCCAGGTGCCACAAAGAGAATTCCACGAGCTTCTAAATTCATAAGAGCATGAGCAGTGATTAACCCGCGGCCCATCGATACCTGTTCAACCAATAGAGGCACAATTACCCACAAATGGAAAGAGGATACTATATCGAAATACAAGTGGTGTATATAGATTTTCCAGACATCCAAATCTGAAGCTAAACTGCCTCAAAGTGTAAGAGGGAAGCTGAATTAGATGTACTCATAACAAATGTGCTAAAGACAACTGGCAATAGATTAAGGTCCAACGGAATTCTGGGTTCAACGAGGATGCTTTGCAAAGATTTTCAATGTTACAACTGACCGAATTGTCATCCGTGAAAATACTATGAGAAAATCTAGAGGAAAGATGATTTAGTTTTTCAAACCTAGCATCCTTAAGCAGGTGAGTAATCGCATCTCAAGGTGGTACTATGAAGCATGAAGCATGAAGCATGAAGCATGAAGCATGAAGCATGAAGCATGAACGTCACAAGTTGTAAAAGGACAATAGACCAAAAAAACAATGAAATGTCTGGCCAAGTGACACCAATTCACACAACACTACATAGTAACAATGTTTAAAGTGAAAATTGGCTGAACAAACATAAGATGTATAGAATGGGAGATGATAAAAACATTCCTGGCAGAACAGAGGGACATAACCCACCATTTATACTTAACAAAGATGAAACATAAAGCAACATTAAACAGAACAAGGGGACTGAAGGAAAGATCTCAAATGTGTCTTTGCAGGGTAACAAGGATGCTTACTAGTACTCCTTTCCTGACATTTCCAAGAGGACCACGATATTTTTCATAAGCTGCACCAAGAAGGAAAATGTTAAGTTCAATGAAACGTTCGTTTAACCATATGTGAGTATTCAACACATGCGTCATAAGCAGTCAAGTAAGCAAAGAAGGAACAAAGCTAAAGAATAACTCCAACAGAACCAGAGACTTGGCAATTGCTAAATGAAAGTTTGCTCTATACATATGTATTTGGGAGTTGATCGTGATTAAGCAAAGATACATCCTCGCTTGCATCTATTCAAAACTGAAAAAGAGGGCAAAAACTCATATTGAAGTGCCATTCAAAAATCAGCACAACAAGGACAAGCTTTTCCTTATTCTTGACTGTTCAATTAAAATTGAGATTTTTCCTTATTCTTGACTGTTCAATAAAAATTGAGAATCCACACGTTCTGAAGACTTTCCTCAAATCTGAAAACATATTAACACTGTATTCCCTGTCAAAGAAAAAACAGGCCCATTGAGGAAAGAACAAGGATATAAAGAGGACCACATTTGCAACATACGTGTAAATTCTGAGACCTTGCAATACCAGATTAGAATGTGTTATTACAGACAATTTGAGCTGATATACTCAGATCCACATATTGCTAATGCTAGCACACAGTTACATTTTTGCATAGTCTACTATTAAATTGTATTAAAATAGGAGAGAGGACATAATTGCAGAAATACGCAGAAAGATCCTATTGTAATGTGCAGCATGAAATTGGAGAAATGGTCAGATAAACTTGTAGGATAAAAAGTAAGTATTAATGAAAAGTATACTTAGAAATGCCCGGTGCATAAATCCAGCGCCGCGGGTGTCACTGCTGAACACACTTCTATAGCCAACTAGCCCTCTGCATTAGGTCAGGGAATGTTAAAAATTAGACAAACTAAACAATGGAACCAATCAGACAAGCTTGATGAATATGCAGTATATGGAGAATGTCTGAATACAGAAAAGGTAACATGAAACTGAAATCCACAATTTTGTTGGTTGCCTTCAATAAAATCTTTTGAAGAAAATTCATTGATTAATCATTTCAATAAATTGACATTTACCTTTACAAATGCAGTAACCAAATGGGGTACACTAGAGAAACAAAGACCAGATAAAAGGAACAAGTTCTTGGCATTACTTGGGATGTCTTGGACCATGCCAAAATCCATTTTTGAGCTATTGCAATGCTGGAACAAAGAGGGGTTGCGCAAGAAATCGCAAAGATTTGGTATGCAATTCCTCAAGCCATTTGGTGGACTGTTTGGCTTGAAAGAAATAGCAGAATTTTTGAAGGCAACAGGAGAAACATACATGCCTTTAAACAAAGATGTATTTGTTTGCTAGCTTTTTGGTGCAACCTGCTTATTGTACATGATGAAGTTGGATTTCTAGATGCAATAGAGGAACTGCAATTTTTTGTAATTACGTCTTTTAGCACTGGCTTAGTGCAAGTATGTATAAAACTCTTTGATTACTTATCGGAAAAAAGGAGGACGGAGAACAAAAATATGCTCAGATACTAACCTTCTAGTATATACTAAAAGAGAAATCATTATTAACATTTTAAATTATATCAGTAACACGATGTATCCAGGTAATGCAAGGGAAGGAAGAGCAGAATACTATTGCACAAGGCAAAGAGAGGGGGGGGGGGGGGGGGGNGTAATAAAACCTGCAAAGAAGAAGTGAAAGAAATACCTTGAAGGACAGGTAAGACACATTCTAGTCCTTCCCGTGTTGCCAGGAACAGGGCCCATGTCAGTAACTTCACCTCGCCTATGAGAAAGCGCTTCCATGACCAAACCTACATGCTCGTCATCAACCTGGAAATAGAAAACGTGGCCTAGAGGTTTGGCATAAGTTCTAATTAAGTAAAAGATATCATAAGCTTATGCATTTGACTTGTGCACCTCAATAGTCACTTCTTCAATTGGCTCAAGCTTCACACTTTTCTCTACTTTGTACCTATGCATACAGACATTGCAAATGCAATACTATCAGCTTATCGCCTAGATTACTGGTAAATAATCAATAGTAATAGCAGGGTGATCATTAGACAACTCAAGACACAAAAAGATACTTGTCTTAAATGAAGCTATACATGTCTACCATGTATATGCATGTGTATGTACTGGGATGTGCATGTAAACATGCTTGTATAGTTATTGTAAACTTCAATCTACAGACCATGACATAATCCCCCTGATCTTTTTGGCTAAATGCTCTATATATTCCTGAAGTATTGAGTAATCATAACAATATTACCAAGTCACCAAGTTTACAGTACAGAATTAAGAGTATGCAGGCATATCAAAGTGTAATTCCCTAGCAAACCAGCCTAGAAGGATAACAAAGAAACTCACATGACTTTAGGTGGGGAGACAGAGAGCTCAAATCCTTCACGTCTCATGTTCTCAATTAAGATGCCTATTTCGGACAAGAAAACAGAAAGAATAGTTAGATTGTATGTAAAACTCTAGAGAGAAATATTTCAAGTGGCATGCTTGATCCGGTTTAATTATTGTCCTAAAGCATATCAGAGGAGATAAGCAAGAATATTAACATTGTTAGAAATTGTTACACCTAAACAACTCACCTAATTGGAGTTCACCTCTACCCTGCACTTCATATGATTCTGATGTACTGGGGAGAACATTTATGGCGAGATTTGTTTCTGCTTCAGCTAGCAGCCGGTCACCAATTTTCCCTCCAGTCAGCTATAAAAAGTGCAAGGCATTTTAGATGACATCAAACCAGACAGAAGAAGCTGCAGTTTTAGCAAATCCTATTTCCCAGGCAATTTTCACAAACAAAAATCGACTATACCTCCAAAACTGACAAATTTGTCCTCATAAATTCAATAAATTTATGGACACTGGTTCCAAAATGCTCTATCTCAAAATGGTAGACATTTATGGGAATAAAATTCTTATTGGTTACACAAGGAGCAATATATAGGTTCATTATTTCTCACCAAAAATATCAAATAAAAAAAGCAAATTGAGACATTAGCAAGCCCACCAATTCCTCTGCATGCAAAAGCATTACAAGATGCCAAATTCTTGCAACTTAACAGCAAAGAGAAGCAACGTAACATCTTCACTCTCTGTCCCAACTGTATATCTCTTATTTCCGGAAAAAGGTTATAAGGCTGCATAGTACAATAACGAGTATATTCCTTGGATGGTAACCCAACTTATGGGAACATTCAACCAAAGTCACTTTTGTTTCTTTTACGAGAACAAAGTCACTGAACTATTGCATTTTGACTCAAAAAATAATGACCATATATCATGCCATGTAATATTAAAATTTTATTTTCTGATAATAAAACTCATTTAATCTATGACCCTTATATCGATCTAACCCCCTTGAGGTTCACTCCCTCTTTATTTTGACAACAATTAAAAAATTCAAAAAGTAATAAAGTTAACAGCATATCTATTTACTTTTTCAAATTTGTCAATTTATTAAACTTCAAGAACTTTTGAAATTTTACTTAACATTTAACAAAAATTAATTCAATGTAACAAAATACTCAACTCTATATACTCATTAAATTAAACAAATTTACAAAAGTTAACATGTTTATTATAATAAACTAATCACTTCAAACAACATCGATAGACCAAAATAGAATTATAAACTAGAGAAAAGTAATAATTTTAGGAGTATAAGAATTCTAGAACTATAAAACAAGAAATATTAAAAAAAAAAAATACGCCCTTCTTTTCAATTTAAATGACACACTTTCCTTATTAGTCCGTTCCAAAAAGAATGACACATTTCTATATTTTGAAACACTTTAACTTTAAATTTTTCATTTTACCCACTTTACCCTTAATGAGAAGTTTTAATAGCCACACAAATGCCATGGTCCCCCAAAACTTTTGCCCATTAAGCTTTTAGGATCACATGTTTCAAAAGTCTTCTTACCCATCAAAAAATAAAAATGTTTCAAAAGTCTTCTTTTTATTCTTAAACTTTGTGTCAAGTCAAACTACATCATCTAAATTAAAACAAAGGGAGAAATAAAAAAACAATGGAGGCGACGTGAGGAGGAGGAAAGCAGAATAGTTCAAAATATTTGAATAATTTCAAATAAAAAAAGTATAAAATTGAGATAAAGAATATTTGAAGAAAATAAAATAACAGCAGTATAATTAATTCATTAAATTGTATGATATATCGTTGGGTAGGTTAGATGGGTATAAGGCAGTGGCGGACCCGGGATTTTTATCAAGCGAGTTCAAAATGCGAAGAAGCAAATATACAAAGAGCTCAAAAAGAACTATATATTAATAAAATATATTATTACAACTATCCTCTACGAGTTTTCATTTCCTGAAACTTATGGATAATAGTCTCATCAGAAATGGTGTTAAATATTTTTTTTCTACATAAGGCTAACGGAGGAGATGACTACGGAAGCAATTCTCTTTGAAATTGAACGAGAGAGAGAGACAGACATCGAAGGGCTTGGGATTAGAGATTTAGAACTAATCGTTTTTTGATTTGGGAAATTGGGGGATATTTTAAAGGGCATAAACGGCGTCGTTTTTATAGGAAAACAGACGTATATTAAAAAAAAAATAGAAGGCATATATGACTAATTGATTTCGAACTCAGGACCATGTGTAAAATTTGAACCCTCTTTACCAGCAGGCTGGGCGATTTACATGTTTAAAGTGGGTTCAATATAATGTTTATACCATTACTTTTTCGAAGACAGAAAATTATACCTATATACACAGTATTATTTTTCGACGAAGTGGGTTCATATGAACCCTATTGACCCATGTGGATCCGCCCCTGGTATAAGTTTCATGGGTTAAATAAGTTTATCATTAAAAAATAGGATTTTAATATGACATGATATATTAAATGTGTGGTATTTATTTTTTGGATCAAAATACAATAATTGGGTGACTTTGTTGTCCTAAAAGAAATAAATTGATTTTGGTAGGATATTCCCATAAGTCGGTGACCATCCATACAGACGTATTTTTAGTATCACATAGATTTTTTGTTAGAGAATGTAAGGAAGAATTAATATCAACTTCATTTTTAATTGTTAAATAGGAAAGGGAACAAAACTGGCCTAGAACATGAAGAATGTCATTTTTATTAATGAATTATTTTATCTCAGACCACCATGCTCTTTTCCTTCTCATTTTGAAAAGAAAACTTTTAAGGCTAATTATAGACAGTGGTCTAAAAAAAACTTGACAATATTATTAAATTTAACATAGAGGAAACAGATAATGGCAGAGGAGATTTTGTTGTAGTCAAGCACACAATTACCATCCAAGACCATCTAAGGAGACTATAGAGACTATAACCCATTCCGTCAACCAATGTGGGAGTTAACACTCCATCCAGTGTTATCTAAAGCGAAAAGCCAAAAAAACTCTAAGGTCCGTTGGGGCTTTAAGCGCAAATAAAGTCTGGGCTTTAATGAAGAAAGTCGAAAATAGAGAAAAACTACAAATATGTACGTGTAGTACAAAACTAATATCTATAAGCATGAATATCAAATATATGGACAAAAAAATTGAAGAAAATTTACGATAAAGTAAAATATCAATTATTTAGTGACACCTCTTTAAGATTACGCTCATTGGCAAGGAAAAGTATGCCTTAGAGCCTTGATGACAACACTAAAGCACGCGCTATGCAAGGCGAAGCGCTCAACATGTTTTGCGTCTCGCCTCAGGACTTAAGCGCTCTTTAAGCGCACCTTTGATAGCACTGACTCCACCACACACCTAGGACTTAACAGGTAGAACTTAGATAACATAACACGGGGGCCCAAAATTAAGAAACACAATAACAGGGACCGACCAATGTGCCTGGCTCTAATTACGATGTGAGAAAATGAACCTTGGACCAAACTCAACCCCAAAAGTAAGCTCGTGAGGGAGGATTCCCCAATATCATATAAAAGAGACCACAACTCATGCCCTCAACAAGTGCGGGACCTAACACTAGCATTTGATATTTTCGTTAAGTTTAAAAGAGACCTCACCTTCGGAACCTAGCTCACAACTACAACTCATCAGCCTCGGTCACAATCAAAAGTAATGATAAACATAAAACAGAAGTGAAATAAAATATGGTCTCTAGCAGTGGAAGCAGCCACTAATGCTTGCATTAGGGTAGGCTATCTACGTCACACCCTTTTGGTGCGGCCCTTCCGCGGTCCGTGCGTGAATCCTGGATGCTTTGTGGATCGGGCTGCCCTATTAGGATCATACATGCTTAAACACAAAAATAGTGCATGAGATCGGTGTCTCTTTTAGAGACATTCTCCAAGTATTTTTGATAACCACATTCTCGGAGTATTATAGGGACAAAAGAGTATCAACTATCATTCACCACAGCAGTCGCAGATGGAAAGCAGATGCAACTAGACGTCTAGACACAGAGATCGCACAAATAGGAAATGAGTGGAACAAAATTATATACTTACATGAATACCATCAGAACCAGCCAAGGGAGAATCATTGACACCAAAAGTCATGGAGATGGTAGGGGGATCAAGCTCAACAGTAGGTAATGCTGTCATAACCTATTAAATTTGAGAAGTTAAACTCAAAGAGTTCAGCATCACTAAAACGTAACACCGATCAAGAACCACATACCGTGCGGACATAAACGAGGAAACACATACAGGAAAATATAGTTAAACAAGTCACAAGTACTAAAATGTATCAACCGACAAACATAATAAAGACTAGTCAACATATAAAGGAAAAGGAAGCAAAACAGCAGTAACATAATGAATTAGATATCAACTCTTGCTTGGTCTGAATCAACTGACTAGAATGTACATTGAATTACACACCTTATCACTAGTAGCTTGTTATAGCCGATCCCAACATGTTTGGGACTGAAGCATAGTAGTCGTTTTGTGATCGCTAGTAGCTTGTTAGACTTCGGCAATCATCTACGTTGGATATCTCAATACTTTGATTTTAGTTTTAAAGATGTACAACTAAAGACTTATAAAAGAGCTACCTGTCTATTTTTTGATAAATCTTACTCCCTCCGTCCCAATTTTACGTGGCAATATTTGACTGTGCACGTAATTTAAGTAAGAAAGAAAAATTTTTAAAACTTGTGTCTAAAACAAGCCATAAACATTTGTGTGGCTATTGATTATCATATTCAGGGCAAATTGGGAAGTTTAAAGTTAACCATTTTTAAAAATAGAAAAGGTGACCTTCTTTTTGGAACAAATTAAATAGGAAGGCATGCCACATAAAACAATTAAAATTTCATTGGATCGCAAAGTGATAACAAACTCACATACCTCCACATTTGCAACTGTGTGTCCAATTGTCGGACTAGACAACCCTGCCATTGACACTATGTCACCTGCACCAGCACTATCAACTGGATCTGCTCTCATACCCTTCTTTTTCATCAGCTTTACAATCTATAAAGCCGCATGTTTGATCATTAAACATGGAAAGAACACAAAGTGAACATTAGCGGATAATATCAAGGCATGGCACTAGTTCAGGCTTCCTATTCCACCAATAGGTAGGTAAATAAATAAATAGTAGGATTCTGAATATAATCCTAATCGTTCATGCTTGAAATAAGTTGTCCGGATACTTAGCTTAGTAAACCATAAAATAAAATACCTTAATCCAGATCTACATGAGCTATCTCCAATTATAGCTTTCCTCTAAAAACTTGACATAAAATAAAGCTGGCATCGACATTACAATCAACACTCTTACCAATAGATTCTTTAGGTTATTAATCTCCTATGTTAATTAAAGTATCAAAAAACAATACCATAATATCCCATGATAAAACAACAGCTAATTCTCTATTGCATGGTTTTGACTATTTGACACCAAAAAGTTACCGATTTTGGATTTCAGTTTAGGTTGACTAACTCGAACTTTGACAAAACTTTGAAAATTAATTTAATGGTTCCACATACATTAATTTATTGGACTTTTCAAATATTACTCTAGCATCTTAAAACATATTAAGATAATAATAAAATTTGAACAGATTAAAGATTTTCCATTAATTTTTTAGAAAACAAACCTTTCCTTCTTCAAGTTTTACAGTTCCATCTTCTGTCTTCTTAAGCCCATGTACTCTATCACCCACACGAACAACTCCATAAGATACACGGCCCGTCAAAACACGACCAAGGTAAGGATCTTTCTCCATCATGGAAACCTGAAAGCAACTGTTAAGCATCTTCTCAATGCTCATAAAACATAGAACTGCAAAGATTCTGAAATGATTCAGAATTAAATATCATCAAAAGAATGTGACCAGAAAAAAGAGATATCAACCTGGTGCTTCAATGGTTCAGTACATCTAATGAGGAACCCCAACCTAAATGTTTGAACCCAACGAGTCACATAAAAGATGGAGAACTTATTTCTTAAGTTGAGATCACCTTTCAAAGAAGATAGTACCAGAAATCTAGACACTATAACAAGCTTTAAAACTACCTCATCTGTTGTACTTGATTAACGGATTGGTCGGAGGAATATTGGCTCTTCTTGTATAAATCAAAAATCTTAAGCCCCCTAACACCTGAACCCACCCACCCCCAAAAAAACAACCTTTTTCCTTCTATTTGGATTGCTTTCTCACCTATTGTTAAATCCTTGCTTTCCAGGCTATATACCAGCCTGCCTGACTTGTTCCTAAGCTGGGCTTCTTTGATTGATTGTTTGAACAACTCATTTCCCACATATAAAGCTCTCTTTCCCAACTCATCTTGCAGTGTTGTATCCATCATAGATACATCTAGCTTAGCTCTGTATAACAAAACAGCCCAAACTATTCACTCTGTTCGCATACACCGGCCTCCAAGATTTCTTTGACTCTAACAGTGAGCATCCGATTCTTTTTGAATTTTATAACCTCATAGCCATATGATCATGTGTTCGCTTCTCTCTTCCATCTCTATTGCTAACTCATCAAATAAAAATTATATTTGCCATTACTTCAATTGTCCTACAAAATAATGCTCTCAGAACAAACATTCATCTGCACTTTCTCATCGACAATACATCCAAATATGAAGGACTTCAGCCTACAATCTCGTCGGGAAAGAAAATGGATGAATTTCTTACTCATGGGCCATGGCTAAAAGTAATTTGGAAAAATGAAGATATCTTAACTAAGTGTAGGAAGTTGTACAAGAGCTAAATGTATGTAAGCTTTAATATATGAGACCTATTACCAGCTTTTGCACTTGCTACGGTTTAAATTCTGCGCAGTGGCATATGCAGCTATTCATCTAAATCATTTATTTCATGCAGATGTAGATTCATAAACAAAGTTATCCAAATGTGATACTAACCAACATCTGAAAAGGGGAATCTATGCTGGCACTTGGAGGAGGAACATGCCCAATAATCGCATCAAGCAATTGTGACATATCCTTCACATCATTAGGACATTTTGTATATGTGGAAGATGCCCATCCTTCTTTCGCCGAGGCATAAAGAACAGGAAAATCTAATTGTTCCTCTGAAACAAAAGAATACAAGCTTGATCAGAAAATAGTTGGAGGTTAAATTTAAAACCCATCACATAGAAGATATAGAGTTTGCATGCATGTTTCTGGAGAGAGAGAGAGTCCAAGCAAAAGATTGGAAAAAGGAACTTCGAATTTTTATAAAGGCGATGTGTCTAGAACCTGAAGCACCAAGGTTTGCGAAAAGATCAAATACAAGGCTCTCGACTTCATTACATCTCTCTTCAGTCACTGCATATGTACAGTTGAACAGTTAAATATGAAACTACTAAAAGAGCTTGTGATGACTGAGAAATTGAGAATCACCTTAGAAACCATAATACCTGCAGGTTTGTCTACTTTATTGAGAAGAAGAATGGGGCGTAAACCATATTTTAGGGCCTTGGCAAGAACAAATTTTGTCTGAGCAAGTGGACCTTCACCAGCATCAACAACTAGTACTGCTCCCTCAACCATCCCAACAACCCTCTCAACCTGTAAGCAAAAGAAAAGTAAAACTTATAATTGTCATGTCAACCTAAAAATATGAGTTGACACTCGGTATAAATTCAAAAAAAAAAAAAACAGTAAAACACTGCATGACAAAGTGCCCGTTTGGATTGACTTATTTTAAGTGCTTTTCAGCCAAAATAGCTTTTAAGTCACTTTGTAGTGTTTGGATAAAGTCAAAGTTGATGGCATTTGACAGCAACCAACTGCACCAATTATCCACTTCCCATACTTTTTTAGATGAAGATGACATAAAAACAACACAAAAGCTATTGCCAAGTAAAATGGACTATTGCTCTTATATTTCACTCCCATTCAATATCCAGTCTTATCAGCTTTTCTACAACCTACCAAAATTTAAATTAAAGTTTACCACAAAGAATTGCTTTTACAGCAATCTTACTTTAAAGGATGTAAGGAGGAGAAGACTAGAATAACAGCTTCAACTGGAGCCTGACGGACTTCCCAAAATCTTGAAATGATTGTGATTCTTTAACACTATACCAGCTGATCCATTTATGATTGTAGACAATCCGACACCGGAAAACTTCTTACTTGAAAAAGAAATTACAGTGGTAATTCTATTTCGAAGCAGACCAATGTTTTCTACTCAATTTATCACTTTTCCCACAAAATCCAAATAATTTTCAAAAATTTCAACATTTTCACGCTTTTTATATGTAATGTTCAATTTATCTTTAGCACTTTTTACACTTTGATCCCAAGGTAATAGTCTAATTACCAATTCTTGTGGCAACTTCATCGTGATTTATATATCGGTGATTATACATTATAAGGACAATCACAAAATTTACAACAACAAAAAAGTACTTACTTCACCGCCAAAATCCGCGTGTCCAGGAGTGTCCACCATGTTAAGCTCTTTGTCCTTCCACGAGATGGATGTAACCTTAAAGGTGTTAAAAGCATATCAGAGCTCACCCAAATTTTGGTCCAAGTAATTCTATTAATGGAGATTCACTTGAAAGGACACCAGGAGCGCTACCTAATCAAAACAATGTTCGAACTAACATGTTGACTCAATTTGTAGTCACAAAAATAAAAAATTAAATCAAAAGAATATGGCCCCCAAATAAGACAATCATAACCTCTTCTTCAGAAAGTATAATGACATCTTTAAGTTAGACCCCTTGGTCTAAACTTCATTCCTCCCAAATTGATGGCCTCAAATTATTACAACAACAACATACCCCGTCAAAACAATGTTTAAACTAACATGTTTAAACTAACAAAACGATGTTAGTTACCTAATCAAATTAAGCTACCTAATCAAAACAATGTTTAAACTAACATGTTGACCCAATTTGTAGTCACAAAAATAAAAAAATTAAATCAAAAGAATATGGCCCACAAATAAGACAATCATAACCTCGTTCGAAAGTATAATGACATCTTTAAGTTAGACCCCTTGGTCTAAACTTCATTCCCTCCAAATTGATGACCTCAAATTATTACAACCACAACAACAAAAAAATACCCAGTATTATCCCACATTGTGGGGTCTGGGGAGGGTAATGAGTACGCAGACCTTACCCCTACATTGTGAGGATAGAGAGGTTGTTTTCAATAAACCCTTGGCTCAGGAAAGCATAAGCACCACATTAATGAAAATATAAACAAGAGGCAGCACCAAAAGCCATATAAAAGCAAAATAAATACAATAAGATAGTAAGGTGATCCACAATGAAAGAAAAACAACGGATAGTAAGGTGATCCACAATGAAAGAAAAACAACGGTTAGTCATGAAAACCTAGTACCAACAGAAAGCGAGATTGCGTGCCAATAATACTGTTATGAACACTCTAGACTACCTACTCTACTACCCTAATCCTCGACCTCCATACCTTCCTATCAAGCGTCGAGTTTTTCAGTCAGCTGAAGTTGTGCCATGTCTTGCTTAATCACCTCTCCCCACCTCTTCTTTGGCCTACCTCTACCTCTCTGTAGGCCCTCCAATGTTAACCTCTCACACCTTCTCACCGGGCGTCTGTGCTCTTCCTTCTCACATGACCAAACCACCTAAGCAGCGCTTCTCGCATCTTGTCCTCAATAGGGGCCAACCTCACCTTGTCGTGAATAACCTCATTTCTAATCTTATCTAACCTGGTGTGCCCGCACATCCATCTCAACATCCTCACCTTTGCTACCTTCATCTTCTGGACATGAGCGATCTTGATTATCCAACACTCAGCCCCATACAACATCTTCGATCTGACCACCACTCTGTAGAACTTACGTTTAAGTTTCGGTGGCACCTTCATGTCATACAAAACACCGGAAACAAATCTCCATTTCATCCATTCCGCCCCAATACGATGTGTGACATCTTCATCGATCTCCCCATCCCTTGAATAATAGACCCAAGGTACTTAAAACTTACTCTCTTAGCGATGACTTGCGAGTCCAGCCTCACCTCCCCTTCCCCTCCTTGAGTCTCGCCATTGAACTTACACTCCAAGTATTCTGCCTTGGTCATGCTCAACTTGAAACCTTTAGACTCCATGGTCTGCCTCCATACCTCTAACTGCGCGTTCACACCGCCTCGCGTCTCGTCAATCAATACAATATCATCTGCAAATAGCATGCACCACGACACCTCCCCTTGGATGTGGTGCGTCAGTACCTCCATCGTCAGGGCAAACAAAAAAGGGCCGAGTAGCGACCCTTGATGCAACCTCATCATAACCGAAAATTAGTCCGAGTTCCCACCCACTGTCCTCACTCGGGTATTTGCTCCTTATTCAGAACAAACAAAATTCTCCTTCACCATGAATTGTCAACAATTGTTAAATCTTTTATAATTTTTAAACCCATATACTTTCTTTTGAAGAGAATAATCAATGAACATCTCACTTAAACTGAAAGTAAATAAACTAACCTTGTAACTGAACTAAGTCATTTATTTTTAGCATAGAAGATGTAGATAAAATACAATATTACCCAAGAACATCACACATTATCCTAAACTCTGTATTTGCTTTGTTAATTAATGCCTATAAACTTTTCAGTATTAGATCGTCATCCAAAAATTCATCTCATCCAAAGAATGAACTTGGACAATGACTCTGCAAAGAACACAAAATGAAATCTCCACAGAAACTTTCCATTCGAGGGGAAAGGACCAAAAAAAAGAACCATGCACTTTATTCCAGCTTCTAATTCTATATGTGCACCATATTTCTATTACCTGCATTTTTTCTTTTTATATAACGTTATTACCTTTGTAGCTTACCACAAAACATTGACACCCTTCCCATTTAGGGAAACTACATTTTCTTTCTTCCAATTTACCCTCTTCGAATTACTCGATCATACATATAAAAGTGGTCTAACAACTTGTAAGTCCAAAATGCTTAACGATAAGACAAAAAAGGAGCAAGAATTTGCTATAACTTTGCCATAAAAAAGACAACCTAAAAATCATAAGAGGATACAATATTACTTCAAATTTTGACCATAAAAATGACAGTGCTTTTAGCTGATGTGTCCAGGTCTTCCACGACTTGTTGAAGTGAGTGCACAGTCAACCGTCACATAAAGTGGACAAAGGGGATACCATATCGGGGCATTCATAATACCTCTCAGTTTGAGGAAAAAGCAAAGCAATATACAAATTATGGGGACAAAGATAAGGGTGAAGAAAACTAACTATTATTTAGAACTTTCTAAGACCAATATCATCCATATCTGTTTATTTGGCTCAGAAGATATACCTTGGTGTAAGTTTCATCACTCTACTACCAACCACATGGTAGCAGCCGTAAGTCCGGCCTTTCTTTCATCATTGCCAAAGGACGCAGTAACTCGCATTTCACATAGTAACAAGCTCTAGATTTTTTATATCCTCCATCACCATATGTATTTTAAAAACAATATACATCTTGAAAAATCAAAATCACAGAGAAGTTCCTAATCCGTGACTATCAAGCTAAAGAATTATATTGGTGGTCATCACGAAACCTCTTAGTCTTAGAAGGAAAAAATCAAATCAATATAAAAATTAGTTACTAGGCAAAAGATTGGGAGAAAAAAACCAACTCATCAGCTAAAACTTTCTAAGATTAATATCATCCATATCTGGCTCAGCAAATATACCTAGCTGTAACTTTCATCTCTTTACTACCAACCACATAGTAGCAGCCGTAAGTCCGGCCTTTTTTTCATCATTGTCAGTGGAAGTAGTAGTTTGGACTTCA
>ML308123.1:0-13486 GCA_005239505.1 Nicotiana paniculata
CTATTTATAGTTGTGAGAGGGAAGAGTTATGATAAGAACAAACTCTTTCCGACCAATCAAATTAAAGGGTGACAAAGCCGCATTTGATTGGCCAGAACATGTCACTTGCACACGTGGCGCGGTTGCATTGGCCTTTTGATTTTACTTGACATGCCTTGTCATTTTGACACGTGGCATGATCGCATTGGCTCTTCCGTTTGACTTGGCGTGCCATGTCATTTCATGCGTGGCACCAAACTGGACCTCTAGGAAGATGAAGTGGGCTCATCACTTTAACCCAATTAAATAGGCTAGCCCAATGGATTAAGACTTATTTATTTAATCCATATGTATCGGACTTATATAATTAATCCAATTATATTGGCCCAATAAATTTATTTGAACTAATATATCTTGAATTTAAAATATAATCCAAATTATTTTACGAATTTAATTCCAATAAAATTCATATTCCTACAATATATAATAACACTTATTATGTATTCATTAGTTGATATAATTGTCAAGTGAAAATAAAATATTTCAACCACTATAATCCATGATTACCTCTTTATGTCCCTTCTGATCCACTCCACAGAGGTTAACTCTTCACCTCTCGGGTTCTATTTCCATCTCTTCAGATTGCATGTTTGATTATCAAAAGATAATAATGTTCCCCGTCCATATTATATATCATCGTTACTAATTAAATTTCATAATATTTGCATAGTCCATTATAAAAAATAAAAAATAAAAGTATTTTCCATGATACCTATATTACATAAAAATTTGTCTCAACAATGGTTTCAAATAATTCTATGAATATTATTTTGTAACAATATGTAACAATATTCTTATGTAATTTCTCGATACATAAATTTTATATAGTAATGTTTAAATTTGCAATGAAAAATTGAGCTCAGACATAAATTTATAGTTTTTTAACATTAGGAAGTCGCCTAGGTCGGGGTATTGTGTTCGTGAGGGCATATTTGTGATGTCAACCCTGAAAGCCAAGAATATCATAAGGGAAGAGCCTTTGATCAATTTAAACAGGTCAAGATTAAAAGATAGAAAAATTACTTGATGGAACACATATTAATTGAATAAGAGAAGATATAATTAGCTAGAAAACTATGTTAAGCAATAGTGAACTTCCATCGTCAAATGAGATAATGATCGAAATTATTATAAGCCATTTCGATGAAGTTACATAAAGGCTCTTTAGTAGACGGTCAAGCCCCGTCTAAATAAAGCTATAATTCCAATTGGTGACAGATTAGTAGTCTGTTCGACCAAGTTTCTCTAATTTTAGAATTTTTTTTTTCAAAGTTGAAGTATTTGACCAAATTTTTTTTTGGAAAAAAAAAAAAAATACTTTTGAGAAAAAGCATAAATAGTTTTGGAGAAGCAAAAAAAAAGTAATTTCTCTCTAAAAGCACTTTTTTGATAAGCGCTTTTGAGAAATATGCACTTATAGCCCGTTTGGCCAAGCTTTTCAAGATCCCAAAAACACTTTTTTCCTAACTTAGGTATTTAGCCAAGCTTTTTTAGGGGCAAAAAGTATTTTTGGGAAGAAGCAGAAGCAGTTTATGAGATGCAGAAAAAATTAGTTTTTTCCCAAAAGTAGAAGCAAAAGCAGTTCTGATTTTTCTTCTTACCTAAAATACCCTTAACAAAATATAATATATACCAAAATAACCGTTAAACATAACACTTAGGATATTAATGTATACATATTTCTTCTTATTTTTAGGATAGCTTTAATATATAGTGACTTTAGGGGTGAATGCTTTTATATTTGTTGAATGAATTTTAATATATTTAACTTATAGTAAAAGAATTAAGTAGTTTTTAATTTTATTTTCATATTTTACTTAAATAAAATAAACATATTTAATAATTGCATGTAATAACAAATTTTTGAAATTATTTATTTACTTATAATATTAACTATTAAGTAAATCTATTCATCCTTATTCGTAATTTTATACTTAAAAGGACTTTTTGAAAAGCTTGGCCAAATACAAATTATTGCTTAAAAGTATTTTTCATAGTGAGCCAAACACAAATTGTTTCTCTCCAAAAGTACTTTTTTCAAAAGCACTTCTCAAAATAAGTTGATTTCTCCAGCTTGGCCAAAAACAGGCTATTAGAAGCAGCTTTTAAAAGTTAGGTCAAACGCTAATTGTTGTTCAGAAATGCTTTTCAAATTAATTAACCAAACATAAATTTTTCTCATCAAAAGTGCTTTTTCAAAAAAAAAATTGAGAAAAAACACCTTTGAAAAAAAAATACTTTTCAAAATAAGCTAATTTTTGCAGTTTGGCCAAACAGACTATTACTAGGTATGTTACATGTTGGCACCAGCATGTAACCGAGACTTCTTTCTCTTTTTCTTTTTAGGTCACGTCGTTCCTGTCATAAGCAATAATAATTATTTAATATGAGTCATTGCAAATAATATTAGATATTTTAGTGCAAACGTTATCATTTGAGATAACTAGGGGCGGCAATTTGAGCCCAAATTCATTCAACCCGTCCAACCCGTTTAAAGATTAATAGGTTGAGCTATAAACATTTTAGCTCATGGGTTTATTTGGGCTGATCCCAAGTTAACCCATTATTTTTTGTAACCCATTCTGACTTATTAAGCAACCCAAATACAACCCATGCAACTTATCCAAAACAAAGAGATCTCAACCCAATTTATCTAGAAATTTACTTAGTTGCCTAAATTTTACAATTTTTTTTTGTTTTTTGTTTTTTCAATTTTCAATTTTCTGTTTTTTATTTTTTTTTATTTTTTATTTTTCTGCACCACCCCATCCCCCCGCCCCCCCCCCNAATTACACATTTAAAGGTAAAATCCTTTTTTTTTGCAAGATGAACATGATTCTAAAATATGAGTCAAGTTGGGCTATGACCCATTGTTTAGTCCATCTTAGCCCAAGTACACTTTGGACTGAGTTGGACAACGACCCATTTATTAACCTAACCCCTCTTGACCCGTCCAAATTCAGCCCAACCCGTCCATTAACCACCCCTAGAGATAAGGTTTACCTTTTTAAAGAAAAAATAATAAAGGAGGAAGAGAGCTTAAAAGACCACCAAATCCGACTTGTGACACTACGATTTAAATTGTGGAGCTTGATCACCGGTGTGTCCCAACAAGACTACAAATTAAGCTTTAAACCCTCAATTATCAAGCTCCAAATTGAAGTACAATTAATACTTTATAAGAAAGATGATTTTAGAATATAAAATAAAAAACACTTGGCAAAATAAGTAAGCAAGCAGTTGACCTACCCATACTAGATAATTTTCTGGGTGGACTTGATTTAATTTCATAAATGAAAGCATTGACTTTGACTGTGTGCAACAAATGCTACTCTTAGAAAACAATAATTTGAACAAGGAAATACCAAGAGAGATATTTTCAGCATGCTCAAAGTAGTTGTCAATTCTAGTTAGCATTACCATTTATATTTACTAAAATTATGTTTTTCCACAAATAATTGACAACTTTAATTTGACGTTTTGGTTTGAATTTTCAAAACCGCTCTTACCATTAATAACGAAGTTCGATTACTCAAAAAACAGGCCATTGTACTCGCTTTTTTGGAATTGTTTACACAAACCACTCCTTCAGAAAAGCAAATTTATTACCAACACATAAAATTTTTATGTTTAATTATTTTTTGAGTCAAGACATTTAAGTTTCTTCTGAATTCAAATTTGATTTCTCATAATCTTAAAACAAAAGTTAATAATTTTAGCAAGCACAAAAACGTACTATATATGATAATTTTTACCATAAAATATCTTAGAAATGAATTAAAAACAGTGAATTCTTAGCGTCACCTTTTTAAACAAAAGGAGACTTCTAAAATAAATAAATAAAAACATGGCTTTGGTTTTAAGGAATATTCATTTAAAACATACACAACAAATGTTGCACTTTCACATCTGAGTTGTATTAGATTTACTGCACTATTATTCTCTCATTCTAATTTTGCTTAACTCATTTTTTCTCATGGTAGATTTACAAAAAATAATATTTTCCCTGTCTCATTTTATATACCATCATTACTATTTACATGTTTAGAAACGGCATAAAATTGCATAAGTCAATCTCTTTCCATAAAAAGTGCTTTTCACCTAATAAAAAAATCATAGTTAAAAAGCTGTTTGACTTGTCACTATTGTATATTTGTGTTAGCGTCCTAAACAAAGAAGGTGTACTTTGTAAATTTATTTATCTATATATAAAAAAACAAATTTACCATGCAAGTGTATGGACGTTGTTACATTTGACAATTGAACTCGAACATTGATTTGGTCCTAAGGTATACTTTTAAAAGTCAATGGAAAGATATATGTGACATAATCGCACTTTTCACCCCAAATTCTTAGGTTATTGCACTATTAATATCTCAACTTTCGATATCTATACCTATACTGTATACGGTTGAAACCGAGCTCATCTATTGCGCGACACATTGCAGATGAAACATAATGGATTAAAGCTCGACCCTAAGTTCCACCAAATCTAGGCACGAGGTTAGTACATGCGTCTTAAAAAATTATCGAGCCAATGACCCTGGAACTGACCCCGACTCCGAATCAACTTGAGAAAATATTATCGAACCAAAATAACGGAATGCCAAAGTATCCGTAACCAGTTGGATATCACGGCGGAAATCTCGGCTCGTATCAATGAAACCGATAAATTAGCGAATCATGAGATTTTTTACCTTATATAGAATTGTACCTAAAGTAGGACTCCTCTACTATATAAAGGGGTCTGATTATTTGTAAAGGACATTGTAACACGCATCCCAAAGCAATACATTGTTATTTCTAGTTAGTATTTTGTCACTCTGCTCCGACACCGGTTACAACATTTTTGACTTGAGGGTGATCAACCTTCAAGGCCAAGATTGTTCAAGTTTGCATTTGCTTTTTTATCATTAATTTCAATATTAGTCTGATTTCTCATTTTGTATCAAGTTAGACCATGAGGCGGTCGATGCAATAATAAAAACCCAACGCAAGTCAGGGTCGATTCCACAGGGAGTTTGATGTGGGATTAGGTATATATCTAGTGTAAGTGTATGACGTGTCCTAGATTGCACTTCCACATATTCAGTTGTTGTTGTTTCTACTTCTACTTTTATGCTATTGATTGTAATTGTAAATCTAAGAGACAATATTTTTGGATTTTGGTTGTTTTTCAAGTTATAAAAGGTCTAGGGTTGCGACTTCCGCCTAGTTGGTTACCTAACAGATTTAGAGCTTTAGGGCATGTTTGGTTGATCGAGATACAATATAACAATTACACGCGTTTACTCACTCTATACCTCTCGGTAGTTTGAGTGATTTTGCGCAATTTGTCTTTCTCAAATCCAAATGGGTATTTCACTGAACAAGTGAGAAATGCTCAAGTAAGGTCTTACTATATCTAGATTCGACCCTTTAATTGATGCTATCAATTTCTTGAGTTCACTTCAATTTCTTGTTAGCCAAGTTTTCCAAGACTTAGTCTCACTTTATCAAGTAGAGACTAAGTCAATTTGGCATGAATCAATGTTTGCAACCATTAATTCTAGAATTCAAGCGAGAACAAGGCTAAATATCATATACCTAATTATAAATAAACCCTAAATCAATAACCCACTAAGTACCCATACTAGGGTTGGGTCAAAGCCCTAGCTAAGGGTTTAGCTTCTCATGGAAAATGAAGAAATTGAAGAAGAATCTAAGATAGAATTCATAATATAAGATTAAGAGAATAAAATCTAATGTTAAAATGTCAAACTAGTACAAAGTTACCCAATACAGCAAAAGAAAACGACTATCTAAACTCAGGTGCACCAAACTTAACCTAAAAATGACAAAAAAATCTATTTATACCCAACTGAAAATATCTGACAAAATTTCCCATGCAAGGTTGTGCGGCCGCACAATCCGTGTGTGGTCCACACTTTGAGGCTGACTGGCCAAGTTGGCTTTCTGCGGTTGCATAAAACTGGGATGCGACCGCACTTCCTCTGATTGTGCGGACTGCACATTTTTGAGTGTGGCCATACTCTTGATCTTGGACTGGGACTGAGCTTCATTCTTCGGACCGCACATTTATGAGTGCGACCGTACTTTGGCATCCTGCGGCCGCACAATAATTATGCGGTCCGCACTATGTGAAGAAATTCTGTCAGTGTATCTTCAGAGTTTGCGGCCGCACATAGTATTGTGTTGTCCGCACTTTGGCCATTTCTGCCTTGTTTTGGTCCTTGTCCAGTTTTACTCCTTTTTTAGTTGATTTTCCCTTCTTTGGCTCGTTTCCTAATATTCCTGAAAGAAAGCATATTTCATTATTTCTAGGGAATATCTTTAAGCATTTTTGAGCTAAAACGTAAGTAAAAGAAAGAAAATAAGCAGTCAAAATCACTACTTATCAGATCACATATCCTTAAAAGCGCGTATAAATTCAATTGTTATCCAATTTTGAGGGTAAAAAATTTGGCGTCCACCGTGGGGCTAAGGATAATAGTGGTTATTTGATACAAATCTCCATAGCACACATTGCTTTACATTGCTCTTTAAAATGTCTTTGATTCCATGCTAAAATACAAAAATGTCAAACTCTCAATCAGCACCCATGCATGTTGACAACGAGTTCGGTCCCCAAGGTGAAAATAATAACATAGCACCCGGTAACGAGATTCCGCCTGCCGATTCCGCTGGAATTCTGATCGCAGAACCGATTGACGCTAATTCACATGTGGCTATCGATGCAAACTTGCCACTGACCCCAAAAATAGCGTTCGTGGTGGATCCAGATCGGCAACTCGAAACACACAAAACATTGAAGGAGACGGGATCAGTCTACGAATGATCTTCAAAATGTTGCAGGCTCAACAAACGGTGATAGCTCAGTTACAAAACCATAGCGTGCACCAAGAAGGGTTGAGCCCGATCCTCCCCAGGAAGTCACCCGCAGGGATGAACCAGTCATAGAAAGGTCGAACGAACACGAATTAGGGGCTAACCTCGAGATCATAAAGATGCCCGAGGACCTAACAAAATGGATAGAATCAGGGGAGAAGAAGATCGAGGCTAACGATAAAAAGGTGGAAACCTATATTTCAAGGGTTGACCAAATCCCAGGAGCACCTCCGATATTAAAGGGCCTAGATTCCAGGACGTTCGTGCAAAAACCTTTTGCTCTGAGCGCGGCTCCGAATCTGATCCCCAAAAAGTTCCATATGACTAAAATACCCAAGTACGACGGAACGACCGACCCAAATAAGCATGTAACCTTTTATACATGCGTTATCAAAGGGAACGGCCTGGAGGGCAATGAAATCGAGTCTGTTCTGTTGAAAAAATTTAGGGAGACCCTGTAAAAGGGAACTATGATATGGTATCACAACTTACCTCCTAATTCTATTGACTCATTTTCTATGCTTGCAGATTCTTTCGTAAAAGCACACGTAGGTGCCATCAAGGCCGAGACTAGGAAATCGGACCTTTCCAAGGTCAAACAGAAAAATAACGAGATGCTCGGAGAGTTTGTGTCCCGGTTTCAAATGGAACAAATGGATCTGCCGCCGGTCGCTGATGACTGGGTTGTTCAAGCTTTCACTCACGGACTTAATATTCGAAGCTCGGTGGCTTCACAGCAGCTGAAGCAGAACTTAATAGAATACCTGGTTGTTAATGGGCCGACGTGTATAATTGGTATCAATCAAAAATTAGAGTTGAAGATGATCAACTCGGGGGACCTTCGAGGTCTGTTTATCCCGTCATAACCCTCGACAGATTCAAGAGAGATATCGATCCTGAACCGAGGCCAAACAGGGATCAGTATCAGCCTTATAACGGAGATCGGAGAAGCAGCGGGTCCTGGTGAAATTCCACGAGAAACGAAAGGAGAAATGATCGAGGTTAAAGCAGCCGGGGAATTATGACCAAAAATGGCTTCGGCAGGTCCATCGGGCCTAAAGACGCACCTAAGCTATCATAATACTACTTTAATGTTGATGTTGCCGCCATTGTATCAGCTATCGGGTGCATCAAAGATACCAAATGACCTCGACCTCTACAGTGCGATCTGACCCAAAGGGATCCTAACCAGATGTGCAAATATCATGGCACTCACGGTCACAGAACGGAAGATTGTCGACAGTTGAGAGAGGAAGTAGCTCGTCTATTCAACAATGGGCATCTTCGAGAATTCTTGAGCAACCGAGCCAAGAATCAGTCAGGAACAGGGATTCTAACAAACAGGCAGAACAAGAAAAACCTCAACACGTCATTAACATGATCATTGGAGGGGTTGATATCCCATAGGGGTCGATGTTGAAATGCACCAAAGTATCCATCACTAGGAAGAAACGAACTCGAGACTACATACCGGAAGGAACTTTATCTTTCAACGACAATGATGCGAAAGGGATCGTGCAGCCCCACCATGATGTACTGGTAATATCTGTACTCGTAACTAAAATTCAGGTTAAATGTGTGTTAATTGACCCAAGTAGCTCGGCCAACACCATTCGATCAAGGGTCGTGGAGCATCTCGGTCAACAAGACCAAATCGTGCATGCAGTTCGAGTTCTAAACAAATTCAGCATGGCATGTGAGACCACTAAAGGCGAAATAATGTTACCAGTAAACATTGTCAGGACCATCCAGGATACCAAATTTTATGTGATCGAAGGGGACTTGAGGTACATCGCTCTATTCGGAAGGCCATGGATCCACAACATGAGGGCGGTGCCTTTGAAACTGCACCAAGCACTGAAATTCCCAACACCTGGCGGAGTTAAAATAGTCTACAGTGAACAAACGACTGCAAAGGAAATGTTCACGGTCGAAGTAGTGATACCGACATCTACAGGTTCAACATCAAAGGGTCCAGACTAGATGGTCACAAATGGGGCCAAATACAGGTTCAACATCAAAGGGTCCAGACTAGATGGTCACAAATAGGGCCAAATAGCAATCACTGATACCATCTTCGGACAAACAAAAGGAAGCCGAGGATGATGATTATGGGGTTCCTAGATCTTTTATAGCCCCCGAATGATTCCGACGCCACTAAATGACGGTCGAGGAGCTGGAACAAGTCATGTTGCGAGAAAGTTTGCCCGATCGAAAGGTATACCTGGGCACGTGGCTAAGCTCCAAGCTCAGGGAAAAACTCATTCAATTTCTTATAACTAACGAAGATTGTTTTGCTTGGTCCCACCTCGATATGATAGGGATCCCGCTGGAGATAACAAATCACAAGTTATGACTGGACCCAAAGTTTCATCCAGTTAAACAGAAGGGGAGACCCCAACCCAAGATCAAGCATGATTTCATCAAGGATGAGGTATCTAAACTTCTTAAAATAGGGTATATTCGGGAGGTTAAATACTCGGATTGGTTAGCAAACATAGTGGTAGTCCCTAAATAAGGGAATAAACTAAGAATGTGTTAGACTACAAAGATTTGAATAAGGCATGCCCCAAAGACTTTTTTCTTTTCCCCAACATCAATCGTATGATCGATGCCACCGTAGTCCACGAGATCCTTAGTTTTCTCGAAGCCTATTCTGGGTACAACCAAACACGGATGGACCCGGTTGATCAGGAAAAAACTTCCTTCATCAGTAAATACGGCACATACTGTTATAATGTAATGTCGTTTGGATTAAAAAATGCTGGTGCCACATACCAACACCTAGTAAATGGGATGTTCGAGGAACAAATAGGAAAATCAATGGAAGTTTACATTGACAACATATTAGTTAAGTCCCTGCAAGCAGAGGACCGTTTAAAACATTTGCAGGAAACCTTCAGCATACTGAAGCAATACAATATGAAGATGAACCTGGAAAAATATGCGTTTGGAGTTGGGTCGGGTAAGTTCCTCAGATTCATGGTATCCAATCAGCGAATCGAGATCAATCTCGATAAGATCAAATCCATCGAATGTTTCACGGTCGTGAACAACGTAAAGTCCGTGCGAAGGCTAACCGGGCGAATAGCCGCCCTGGGGAAATTTATTTTGAGGTCGTTCGACAAGAGACAATGATTCTCTGCATTGTTGAAGAAGAAGAAAAACTTCTCGTAGACCCCAGAATACCAACGATTTTTGGAGGAACTCAAGAGGTATTTATTGAGCCCCCCCTGCTTCACACACCGAAGATAGATGAACAACTGTAATGATACTTAGCGATCTCGGAGATAGCGGTAAGTGGAGTCCTAGTTCGGGAAGAACAAGGTACATATTTTCCAATTTACTATGTTAGTGGGACCTTAGGTGAGGCCGAAACTAGGTACCCTCACCTGGAAAAACTGGCGCTCGCTTTTCTAAGTGCCTTTAGGAAGCTAAAATCGTACTTCTAATGTCACCCCATATGTGTCATAACTTACCCGTTAAGGAACGTTATGCATAAGCCCGAGTTCTCTAGTCGATTGGCCAAATGGGCCGTAGAAATAAGTGGGTCGGATATTGAGTATCGACCTCGGACCACCATTAAGTCTCAAATTTTGGCAAACTTTGTGGCCGATTTTACACCGCCCCTAATACCTGAGGTCTAAAGAGAGTTATTGGTTATCTTAGGAACTTTCTCGCGAATCTGAACCTTCTTTACGAATGGTGCCTCAAACGTAAACAGGTCCGAACTTTGTATCGTACTAAAGCCACCAACATGTAATATAATTAGACAATCTATTAAGACTGTGAAATTGACTAATAACAAGGCCAAATATGAGGCCATGATTGTAGGCCTAACTAGCCAAGATCTTGGGGGCAGAGGTGATCGAAGCCAAGTGCGACTCCCTCCTTCTGGTAAACTAAGTCAATGGAACATTCGAGGTTAGAGAAGAACGAACACAAAGATACTTGGAAAAATTACATGTGACATTACATCGCTTCAAAGAATGGACTTTGCAACACATACCGCGGGATCAAAACAGCGAGGCCGATGCCTTCACTAACTTGGGGTCATCGGTCGAAGACGACGAGTTCAACTCGGGGGAAGTCGTACAACTTATGAGATTGGTGGTGTAAGAAGGTCACATAGAGTCAACTCGACGAGCCTAACTTGGGACTGGAGGAATAAATACGTGGAATATCTCAGGTATGGTAAACTGCCATCATATCCAAAAGAGTCGAGGGCCCTGCGTACAAAGCCGGCCTGATTTAGCATGTCCGAAGACGGAACCTTGTTCAGAAGAACATTTGATGGTCCACTTGTAATATGTCTAGGGCCGGGGGATACTGAGTATGATTGAAGGGAAATCCACGAAGGTACCTGTGGAAATCATTCGGGCACCGAATCGCTGGTTCGAAAAATAATCAAAGCCGGTTATTACTGGATCGACATAGAAAAAGACGCAAAGGAGTTCGTTCAAAAATGTGACAGATGCCAAAGGCACACTCCGATGATCCATCAACCCGGGGAGCTGCTGCATTCGGTTTTGTCACCATGGTCGTTCAGGAAGTGGGGAATGGACATCGTTGGCCCCCTTCTGTGGGCACCCGGTAAGGCTCAATTTATATTGTTTATGACTGATTATTTTTCTAAATGGGTGGAATCCCAGGTGTAACAGAAGGTTAGAGAGAAGGAGGTCATCGATTTCATTTGGGACCACATCATATGCCGATACGGAATGCCGGCCGAGATTGTATGCGATAATGAGAAACAATTCATCGGAGGCAAAGTAACCAAATTCCTTGAAGAACACAAGATCAAAAGGATCCTATCAACACCCTATCACCCTAGTGGTAATAGACAATTTGAATCTACCAACAAAACCATACTCCAAAACCTTAAAAAGAGGTTAACTGACGCCAATGGAAGATGGAAGGAAATACTACCCGAAGTCCTATGGGCATACCGTACAAATTGAAGTCCAGTACTGGGCTACTCCATTTTCTTTGGTCTATGGTGCCGAAGCTTTGATACCGGCCGAGGTCAGGAACAAAGTATCATATTTTGATGCGCAATAAATTAATCGAACAACGAAGCTATGAGTACGAACCTGGAGCTTTTAGATAAAAGGCGCGAAGCCGACCTTGTCTGGTTGGCCGCCCAAAAATAGCGGATCAAAAGGTATTACAAACGAAGGTCCAACCTTCGACACTTCAATACCGTGGACTTGGTATTAAGAAAGGTCACACTAAGCACCTGAAACTCGAACGAAGGGAAATTGGGGCCGAACTAGGAAGGACCATACCAAATTGTCGAGATCACCAGGAAAGGATCCTACAAGCTCGGAACAATGAACGACGCACAACTAACGAACAACTGGAATATAACTCACTTAAAGCGATATTACTGCTAAGGTACAGACCCCTTCTTTCTTTTATTTACATCTTAAACTAACACTTTCAGGTAACCACCAAGGGATGGTACTAGATTTTAGGTCTGAAAGCACGCATTGTACTCTTTTCTCCTTGAACAGGTTTTGTCCCAAATGGGTTTTCCGGAAAGGTTTTTAACAAGGCAACAAGTAAATCATGCTAACTTAGAATCAAATACCAGCAACGAACTGGTGACGGTGATCAAAACAATATTCGGGGTCTCTTTTCGATCAACCTCGAACACTGGGGGCATTACCCTCTGATATCGACTTTAACATAGAAAGAGACTTCAGGATTGAAAGGTCTCAACTGATAGGATTCAATGTAAGGTCCAAACGGTCAAATGACCGTGCCCACATAGACTGCTCGAACCCTGACACAAATCATGTACACATATATTACTATTATGCACAAGAATAAAGAGAAGTCTCTTCCTTGCAAACATCTTGTCATTTACAAGTTTTTGCTTTACATATATATTATGGAATTCCCTGCTTCCGATCCCCTAAAGGTAACGAGACCAAGGTCCGCCTTAACTTGATTTCAAACAATCATTCTTTCACTCAGGACTGTCGTCCAAAAACAAACTCGGACAATCAAAGCTATTAGACCTCCGAGGTATAAGACCTATTAGGCAACCCCCGAATTTTATAAGCTAAGGCCACCCCTACTCGGGACTTCCATCTTAGTCAAACTCGGATAGCTCGGGATAATGATATTAACATGGAACAACACCCGAACTATAAAGGCTACGGCCGTATAAACATGGCTCAGAGACGTGCGAGGCCCGTAACAAAAATAACAAGGCCATAAAATTTCTTAACCGGTTCCAAAGGCTACCCTCGATAGACTGTGACTTAAAAAAGTCTAAGTACTTTGGGGAAAGAAAACTTTCGGTCACACCAAACCCTCATGATGCCTTAAAACTGTCACGACCCAAACTGGAGGATCATGACTAGAACCCGGGCCATACTTGCCGAGCATCAACGTACATTTTATCTACCCTTCTTATTATCTTTAAGGGATAAAGAGATAAATATAAATGGTAGATATGGATCATGAACATAAATCACATGAGATTACAAGATTGCTAAGAAACTACATAAAAGGTACGAGCTACAACGTTGCCATGAAAGACTATACA
>ML308124.1:0-20684 GCA_005239505.1 Nicotiana paniculata
TGTAACTTCAATCCTTTGAGAAATATTTTGCATAAGCAAGGACTGTCGGGTAGATTGGCTAAAGGGGCAATAGAACTAAGTGAATATGGCATAGTCTATCAACCTAGGACTGCAATAAAGTTTCAGGTTTTAGTCGATTTTATCGCAGATTTTAACATTAGCTTAATTCCTGAAGTAAAAAAAGAGTTATAAATCTTTACCGGAGCTAATCCAGGAATATGGACTCTATTCACCGACGGCTCTTCTAATATCAAGGGAGCCGGGTTGGGAATTGTTTTAATACCACCTCCGGGTGAAAAGATAAGGCAAGCTATAAAATGTTATCCCATTACTAACAATGAAGCAGAGTACGAAGTTGTCATTGCAGGACTCGAATTAGNTGGGTTGGGAATTGTTTTAATACCACCTTCGGGTGAAAAGATAAGGAAAGCTATTAGATGTTATCCCATTACTAACAATGAAGCAGAGTACGAAGTTGTCATTGCATGACTCGAATTAGCACGAGAACTCTCAATTGAGCAGAACGTGATCAAAAGTGACTCTCAACTAGTGGTGAACCAGATGCAGGGGACTTATGCTGCTAAGGAGACTCGAATGCAACAGTATCTGGAAAAGACACGTGTCCTGGCGCAGCAATTCCAGTCATGGAAAATTATGCAAGTACCTAGAGAGGAAAATGCAGAAGTGGATGCGTTAGCTAATCTTGCAGCATTTATAGATGTAACGAATAAAGACAATGCTATTGTGATACATTTATTTCATTCAGCAATTGACCGGGACAAGAATGAGGTAACATTTAATAATCTAACCTGGGATTGGAGAAACAAAACTATAAATTTTTTGCAGAATGGTACCGTGCCTAAAGATAAGAAAGAAGCTCAAGCACTTCAACGAAAAATTGCACGGTATTGCCTAGTTCGTGATACCTGTATCACAAAATGTTTGGAGGTCGCCTAGCAAGGTGCCTTGGACCAAACCAAACTGAGTACGTGATGAAAGAAGTACACGAAGGACATNCGCAGCAATTCCAGTCATGGAAAATTATGCAAGTACCTAGAGAGGAAAATACAGAAGTGGATGCGTTAGCTAATCTTGCAGCAATTATAGATGTAACGAATAAAGACAATGCTATTGTGATACATTTATTTCATTCAGCAATTTACCGGGACAAGAATGAGGTAACATTTAATAATCTAACCTGGGATTGGAGAAACAAAACTGTAAATTTTTTGCAGAATGGTACTGTGCCTAAAGATAAGAAAGAAGCTCAAGCACTTCAACGAAAAATTGCACGGTATTGCCTAGTTCGTGATACCTGTATCACAAAATATTTGGAGGTCGCCTAGCAAGTGCCTTGGACCAAACCAAACTGAGTACGTGATGAAAGAAGTACACGAAGGACATTGTGGGAACCATGCAGCTGCAAGATCCTTAGTCAAAACCCTAATCAGAGTAGGGTATTATTGTCCTAAGATGGAAGAATACACTGAAAATTTCGTAGCTAAATGCGATAAATGTCAGTGATATGTGACAATATGCATCGGACCGCAAAATTACTACACCTGGGTTTATCACCTTGGCCATTTATGAAATGGGGAATGGATATAGTAGGACCTCTACCCACATCCAGAGGAAAGGTTTGATTTTTACTTGTATTAACAGATTATTTCTCTAAATGGGTAGAGGCAGATGCTTTTAAACAGGTGCAAGAAAAATAAGTGAAAAGTTTCATATGACGAAACACCATATGTTTTGGNCTGCAAGATCCTTAGTCAAAACCCTAATCAGAGTAGGGTATTATTGTCCTAAGATGGAATAATACGCTGAAAATTTCGTAGCTAAATGCGATAAATGTCAGCGATATGCGAACAATATGCATCGGACCGCAAAATTACTACACCTGGGTTTATCACCTTGGCCATTTATGAAATGGGGAATGGATATAGTAGGACCTCTACCCCCATCCAGAGGAAAGGTACGATTTTTACTTGTATTAATATATTATTTCTCTAAATGGGTAGAGGCAGATTCTTTTAAACAGGTGCAAGAAAAATAAGTGAAAAGTTTCATATGACGAAACACCATATGTTTTGGTGTACCAAAGGAAATTGTATGTGAAAATGGCCCACAATTCATAGGCTCTCAAATCACGGAATTCTTCCAAAGCTAGCAAATCAAACGAATCACTTCTTCACCATATCATCCTGTGGCTAACGGGAAAGCCGAGTCAACAAATCAAATCATTATTAACAATCTGAAGAAACGATTGGAAAAAGCTAAGGCAAATTGGCCTGAAGAACTACCGGCAATATTATAGGCTTATAGAACTACTGCAAAGATAGCCACGGGAGAAACCCTATTCGCGCTTGTTTATGGCTCAGAAGCTCTAATACTAGTGGAAATTGGTGAACCCAGCATGAGATTCACAACATCAATAGCATAAACAAACAATGACGAGTTGAGAACAAATCTGGATTTACTCAAGCAAAGGAGAGAAGCTGCTTTAATACACATGGCAGCTCAAAAGCAAATCATAGAGCGATATTACAACAAAAAAGCTCACCTCAGATATTTCAAAATTGGGGACTTTGTCCTTAAGAAAGTTTTTCAATCAACAAAGGAAGTTGGAGTAGGAAAATTAAATCCAAATTCGGAAGGAACCTACAAAGTGCGTGGTATTGCTAGAAAAGGTGCTAATGAGCTGGAAACCATGGATGGCAGAATTTTACCAACAAGTTGGAATGCTGTTCACTTGAAGAAATATTACTTCTAAGGAAAAGGAATACCCATGGTCAGGTATCATTACGTTCAATTTTATTTAGAACAGTTAAAATTATACTAACCATTTTAGATGATAGGCAAAAAGCTTACCCACAACCAGATGATGATATTAGACCTGAATAGACACGAGGAAAAAACTAAATTCCCGGTCTAGGGTTATGACTTTCTGATGGACGTTTCAAAGGGTTAAGCAGTTATCATCTAAACTATATACCTTCGAGTCCCGTATGCTTTTCCATTTCAGGAAAAATACCACAAGAAAGGAATAGTCAAGTGCTCGAGATTTCATTCTTCAAATCTCCAACACTTGGGGGACTATACAGTATGGAAGAGGCAAAGAAGACTATCAAAAGAGTCAAAGTTCAAGCCTGAATATCCATTTTTCCCCAAAAATCAAAAGTTACGAGCAGAATCAAAGAGCCAAAGACAAAAACACAAAGCCTGATTCAGAAACTTACAAAGAACATACTAGTGAATATAAACGAATGTTTAGGTTAAAGGCAGAATCTAGTTATCTGAAGAAATTCATACCCCCGTGTTTATTCAAAACCTGTTGTAAATGAAAACAGTTACGAAAAAACCATAGATGATGCTCAAACACATGTAAAATGTTACAAAAGTTCGAATAATATAAAAAACTTTCTGCAAAACATTATTCGGAATAAACATGTGAATTCCTATTTCTCTTTTGTATGTTTACACCATTATGAAGTTGAGATGTCTTCTTCATTAAGTGTCGTTCATAAAAGGGCCCTCTTTTATAAATCGTGCTTATTTAAAAAATACACGAAATGTTGAAGCATTTTTTAATGCAAAATTAAGTACCAAAGGGGTGAAACGAAAACCCGAACGTAAAGCATGCAAACACTTAAGAGTAAAACGAAAACTCGAAAAAACACAAGTTATTCTAAGAAATGTAAATATTAATATTATATAATGGTAAAAACTAAGTATAAACTTAGTTTAAACCAAATTTGTTTATACAAAGTTTTGCCCCTAAGTTGTCATTGGAGACTTACTAAACCAAACTTCACACCCAAATGGGACCGGGGGTAACCACCAATTGTTCCAAAAAAGAAAAAGAGAGGGGTTGATATACTTTCACTAGGAACTGGGAGGATTATCTTCATCAGCAGGAGGAGAAATTTGAGATGGCGAGGCTTGGGAAACAACTTCATCAGGAACAATCTCATCACCCATTGGAACTTCAACTTCAGGTGATGAAAAAATTTGACTTTGCCAAGACATTTCAATCGTCTCCTTAATCTTGGAAATTTCAGCTTCTAAGTCAAATTTTCTTGTCCCATTTCTGTCAATGTGTCAAGCCAGGAATTCAAATTAGCCCAACTCACATCAACATCTGACTTATCCTCAAGTGCCTCGTAATCTTTTTCCCATTGTTCAATATCGACTCTCTGCTCATCTCTTTCGACCACGATAGCATCATAAGAAGCCTGCAAAGGGGCAAAAGATCTTTCCAGAAACTGAATCTTGTTTGAAGATTCACGGAGGTCCTCTTGGGTCTGAGTAAGTGATTGCACAAGTTCACCAGCATAAGCCTTCTTCTGGTCCAACAAATCCTTCAAGCTTCTTATCTCTTCAGTAGCGTGGGAAAGCTGCTCCGCAAAGGAAGACTCCAGGATGTTTTTATCCTTGCCTGCTTGACTTGATGAAGCCTTCTCGATGGCCAATTCCGCTGCAATTACTCTAACCTGCTGCTCTGAGGTGCACTTTTCCTCTTTTACTGCTTCTATATCAAGTTAAAGGCTCTCAAATTGTTCCTTCCAGTTATCAGCCTCGGATGGTGGTCATTCATTAACTTCTTTATATGTACGATCCTTTTCATCAACTCTGTACCAATGAGATTGATCTACACAAAAAAAAAGGAAAAATAGATATGGCAAAGGCTAGTGTTAAGAAGAAATAACAGGAAGGTTACCTTCAAACATAAGTGTACAATCTCATTCATCCACGTTAAGGAGCTATGACTTTCCAATTTTGAATTTTCAACCGGGCCAATCAAAGGCTTCAACCACACATCCGCTTGGAGTGATTTCTTTAAGAGGCTACCTTCCGCAGGAACCTTGATCATAATTTTCTTTATCTCCCCATTTCTAGAAGACCCTATTTCAATAATAGAGGGCACAATAGTAGGGGTAGATGAAGGAGCCACGGGTGGCACATACGGGGAAGCAGAAACAGCAACAGGCACGGCGGACTAAAGTTCCACTGGAGCAGAAGGAGGAAAGATGGCAAGAGGCATCTCCTCTGAAATTGAGCCAAAACCTTGATGGAACAATTGATCAACTGACTCAGTGGCTTCAGAAGGAGTTCCCTCCTCAGAGTATGCAAGGGTAGAATGAGGGGGCTCATGCACAGAAGATGGACCAGTAAGGGGAGCATATTCGTCATCAGAGATGACTCTTCTTCTTGCTCATGGCCTACGAACCAACGAGCCTTCCTCCTGCTCCTCCTCATATTCTAAGGTTTGTGTCCTATCCACTTTACTTTTTGACGAAGAAGAATTTAAGATAATTTCTTGAGCCTTAGCCAAAGTGAGCTTCGAAGCAGTTATAGCAGCAAAGGTGACACCACGAGGGGGAACCCTAACAAACAAAAGGGATTAGAGAAGTTGAAAAAAGAGAGAATAGGGAAACGTAAAAAAAAAAACCTACCATGGGTTTTTACTTTCCAACCAAACCTTGCAGAAAGGTATTTCCAAGAACGTTCTTCCATTGGAACGATCAACAACAATTTTTTTACCCAACCACGAAAACCGGAAATCTCCTCCACGGTTCCCATGGTTGCTGAAAAAAGACAAAAACAGTCACGGTACTGGACATCTATCAAGAATAAGGAAATAAGTGAGTAAACAAAAACTTACGTGCAAAGTTCCACTTCTAAGAGAAGGGTAAATTTTCTTCACCTACTAATCCACCTGTAGGGGCAGCAACAAACCTGGCATACCAACCACTATCTTTATCATCATCAGGATTGACTAAAACTCTCTTACTCCTAGCCACAAGAGTAAAGATTCCTTGGCGGAATAACTTGGGAGAATAGAGGTGAATAAGATGATAAAAAGTAAAAGGAAGTGAAGCTAAGTTAGCCAAATATTTGGGGCATGCTACTGCCCTCCAGACGATAGGACCGATTTGTCCCAAACACACGTTAAAAAATCGACAAAACTCTACAATGACAAGGTCTGTAACGACCCGACCGGTCGTTTTGATCTCTAGCGTATCGTTCAGCGGTTTGAGGCCATGAGTAGCTTCATTTCAGGTGATATGACTTGTAGGTGTGGTCGAAATTGAATTTCGGGAGGTTTAGAGTCAATTTGGAAAGAAAATTCTAATTTCAGAAGACTTGAGTTGGAGGAATCGATTAAGATTGGATTTTTGAGTAAACGACCTTAGAATCTGGGTTTGAAGGTTTCAGCAGGTTTGTATGATGATTTTGGACTCGGGCGTATGTTCAGATCGAGTTATGGATGACCTGGGAGCGTTTCGGCGCATATTGTGGAAGTCAGCATTTTAGAAGAAATTTCATAAGTCTGGGTTGAAGTGCATTTCAGTGATATTAATGTTCGTTTGGGATTCTAAGTCTGGGAATAGCTCCGGATGGTGATGCTGGAGTTGGAAGCGCGATCAGAAGTGAATTTGGAGGTCCGTAGGTTATTTTGAAGTCATTTGGCTAAAGATAGAAATTTGAAGGTTTTTGGAGAAATTCGACCGGAAGTGGAAATTTTGATATCGGGGTCAGAATGCGATTCTGAAAGTTGGAGCAGGTCCGTAATGTTGAATGTGACTTGTGCGCAAAATTTGGGGTCAATCGGACATGATTTGACAGGTTTCGGCATCAAATGTAGAAGTTGGAAATTTCAAAGTTCATAAGGATTGAATTGAGTTGCGATCCATTGTTTCGATGTTATTTGATGTGATTTGAGGCCTCGATCAGGTCCGAATTATGTTTTGGAACTTGTTGGTATGTTCAGGCTCGGCCCTGGGAGCCCCGGGTGTTAACCGGACGAGCGTTGGACCAAGTTTGAACTTGGAAAGCATAAGCTGAAGCTCCCAGCTTCTGGTGTGATCGGACCTGCGCTTGGATGGCCGCAGGTGCGAGCTCGCGGATGCGGGGCATGAGTCGCATCAGAGAAAAGGCATGGGCTGTCCAGTCACCGTGGGCACGAAGAATTGGCCGCGGGTGTGAAGGCCACAGGTGCAGAAAATCCACCGCAGGCACGGACACTGCAAGCGCGAAGGTTTTACCGCAGGCGTAGACACAGCAGGGGCGAAGATCGCTGGGCAGTGAGTGTTTAAAGCGGGGGTTTGAGCATTTTTGCTCATTTCTTCTTCCTTGGGCGATTTTTGGAGCTTCTTGAGAGGGATATTCACCTAACAACTTGGAGGTAAGTCAATCTCACCTATTGCAAGTTAATTACTTGGATTATATCTAGATTTTTACATGGAAAATCATGGGAAACTAGTGGAAACTTAGGGTTTTGAAGAAAAACCTAGAAATTTGTATTTTTGGATTGTTACCATGAATTTGGGCATGGGATTGAGAGAAAATCATATATTTGAGTTTGCGAGGTTGTGGGTAATCATTATCTTTGAAAATTTTCGGAATCCGGGCACGTGGGCTCGAGGGTAATTTTGTCAACTTTCCAAGCGGAATGGGGAATTTATATAAATTAAATTGTTATAATTATTAGAGTATATTTTTATTGGTTTGCCCGTTATTTGGATAGTTTTGGGCGTTGAGCATCAGTTGAGTCATCGAAAGGGCTTGGAGGCCGGTTATGAATCTTCGGAGCGAGGTAAGTCTCCTTTCTAACCTTGTGAGGGGAAATTGTCCCCGTAGGTGGACTAATCGGATAACCATTTTTGGGGGCTATATACGCACGAGGTGACGAGAGTCCGTACGTAGCTACTATCATGCTTGTGTCTGGGTAGTCTAGGACCCACCAGCATGCCTTACCTGTTGTATTTATAATTTCGCTAATGGAATTAGATTGTTAATATTATCGAATAGTAACTGAATACCTAAGAAGGTTGAAGTTTATTTTCCTTAATCATCTAGAAAGAGAATTGATTTTTCCCGAGATAATGGTTTTCCTGATAAAGTATGTTTTATTTGTCGTACTTGTAACCTCACTGATAAGTTTATAATTTTTAAAACCTTATTAAATTTTGCAAATGAATTTCCAAAAAATATTTAAATATCATCTTCATGTCCATTAAAAGAGAATTTTATCACTTCCTTGAGTAATTGTTTTCCTGATAAAATGTGAATTTAATGTGTGAATATGTGTATCTATGAGTACCTGAGTTGCATGTATGATTCGCGAGCAGGGTAACTCTATTATTATATATGATCGCGTCGCATGATCGATTCACGAGCGAGGGAATTGATGCATCTATGGTTCGAGTCGTTCGACCCTTTGACAGTGCATAGTTTATTATTGTTGGTCTGTGCCGTTCGACCCTCGGCATTGCTTGCGCATAATATTCACTACGTACTTGCTGTGATTTTTACCTGATTACTGGCCCGGAAACTTTAAATTGTCAACTGAAATGAAGAGGATTTAAGAATATTAAATGTGAAAGAAGTTGTTATTTCCTGTCTCTAATTGTTAAATTACCTATGATATCCATGCTTATTGTCACCCTTGATTTCATTAAATTAACCTCTAGTAAGTGTCAAATTCGACCTCTCGTCACTACCTCTTCGAGGTTAGGCGGGATACTTACTGAGTACATGTTGTTTTCATACTCATACTGCACTTGCTGTGCATTTTTATTGCACAGGTTCATTCACAGATAGGGGACCTGCTTGACGTAGTGATGTGACTGACTTGGAGACTTAGACGAACTGCACCATTTGGAGACGACCCGTAGCCGGCAGAGTTTTCCGCAGATGTATTATATTTATTTAAAATTCCTTGTCCAGTTTGCATTCCGGACAAGTATTGTAGTACATGTATAAGTCTTAGATATTTGATCATGCACTTTTGATACCGGGTTATGGGGAAATTATGGGATGTATTCACTATTTAAATCTGTCAAGATATTATTGTTTACTCAGTGAAGTTCGTTAATTATTATCTAAGAAAAAAAAATAAGGAATGGCTTCGAAAATCTTAAAAATAAAGATTTTATTTATTTATTAAGTGTTGGCTTGCCTGACAGTAGGGTCCGGCGCCATCACGACCTTAATGGATTTTGGGTTGTGACAGGGTTGATGGAAGGCTTGAAACCCAAAGTAAAAGGGTAGGTATATGCAAAAGAATAGTCTGCTTTGTAAGAAGTTGTCCTTTGATTTTCATTGGGGACCAAGACTGGAAAATCAAATTTCCAATAACAGTCTCTGCATACAAGAGAAATCAAATCCTCAGTAATTTGAGTAGGGTAAAGATCAGTGCGATCATGAGACGTTATGGAAGAAAGTTGTTTTCTTATGGCTTCACTGTCATTTACGAAAGAAAATTTAGCGGGTACAATCTCATCTACCTTTGGTTTGCGAAGTGGTTCACTGGACTCTCTACTCTTAGAAGAAGATCTAGAAGCTCTGGCCCTAGAAGAAGATGGAGTAATAATAACCCTAGAAGTTGGTGGGGGAGTAATATTACGTTGAGAAGAAGAAGACCCTCTAGAAAGTGTTGAGCCCAAACTTCTTAATCTACCGCCCCCTCCTACTCCGGATCGGAGCAGAAGAAGGAGATAGTTCATCGACTATTATTACTTTTTTGGGGTCTTGGTTTAAAGAAGACATATTTGCACGAAAGAAGGACTTGCAAGCAGCAAAAGAAACTTAGAAGTTTTCGTAGAAGCAAATTCAAAAATGGGTATTTATACACGAAGGCAACCATCAAAAAATGGAAAGATACTGATGTGAAAGTCATTGTTAAAACTGTCACTTTGTGTCTGATGCAACCGCAAAAAGCCCTAAAGTGCACTGATGAATTGCAGAACCAATCCAGAATCACCACGTGGCATATGTATTTAATAGAAGTGACAAGCGAAGCGTACGTTCATAGACAAATGCAATGACATGAGTAGAACAGCGGCAAAAGGTTCCCCCATAAATGTGTATCCACTTACCAAATTTTTAATTGATAAATAAATGGTAAGTGGGAGGACTATATGTATTGGTAAAAAATAGACGTTACACGTATAATATTTTGGATGACAAAGAAGTATACGTGGAACAATAGAAGGGCGACAACTGGATGAAAACTTGAAAAGAGTTACGGAGCAAAGAGGTACGGGGTAAACACCCACGAGATAATTAGAAGCGGAAGCTCCAGTCTAATTGAGAAGTTGAAGAGACACAGTCAGAATGAACCAGGGCAGATTCATAGATCTTCAATCAATGAGCTAAACGTTACAAAATCTTCACGCAACAGTTACGATTATTTATTGTAACGTTACATTAATGATATAAATATTCATTAATGCTCAATCATTAAGAAGAGTAGACGTTATATTAAGAAATCCCCTATAAAAGGGAGTAAAAGTTCTCAATTGTATGGACACGTTCGAACCACTACCGAAATATACTTACTTTTATGCTATCTTATTGCTTTCTTATTTACAAGTCTAAATCCTATTATTAGCTAATCTCTTTGGTTATCAGAAGCCCGAGTACTTCTTAAAATAACTTTGACTAAGAATCCAATTCTTTGGTTAAACATAGGGTAGTGAAGCATGTGGTTAAGCCAAGTGAAAAAATGAAGCCACTTGGCAATCTTATGACAACAATAATAAGTAGAAATTATAAATAGAAACATAATTAATGGAAGTAATTAAACGAAATAGATCTTATATATAATATAAATAGATCTTAGATAAATCTAATCTATATATCTATATTTATATTTATATGTATATCTATATTTATATATTGATCCACTCATAGATTTTCTTCTATATTGGCTAGAAATATGGAGGTAAAAATTAAAAAATATACAAAAACACAAATTGAGATAACCTGTGACTACTTATACTTTGGAGTAAGTTACAATACAAAAAAGAACCTGAAATTTACTTAAGATACTAAAGATTTAATGACTTTAAAAATAAAAAAATTTAAGCAGCAAAATAAAGTCTTACATAAAATATATAAATTATTTATAAGGTAAGAAAAAAAATTAAATAATCAGTAAAAATTATTTTAATAACAAGAATAATAAAGTCATATTAGACTTACAAAGAACAAATATTAACATGGTAAAAATAGATATTAAATTTAGATAAGCTAATGAAAAGCTACATGACAATGTAATAAAATTAAGTATTGAAAAATGCAATAGCAAAATTAGGGAACAAATAGAGGAAAAGAAATAAAAAAAAATTCACCATACAAAAAAGAAGGTTAAAATTTATTTAAATTTGAGATGTGAAAATTTTGTTTAAGTATAATAAGAAATGGCATGTATGTGGATAAGGCCACATAATTAATGTATAATAAATAAAAGAAAAATTAAGAATATTAAATAATAAAAATATATTAGAAATAATGTGACAGTCTTTATACTAGGAATTACTTTAGAAAATAAAATAAAGCAAGTATACAATACTTAAGAATAGTATTGATAAACTTAAATAATTTAAAATTTTAAACAATAGTTAATATTAAAATAAATATTTAATTTAGTATTAAATAGTTACATATCTATCTATAGTATATTAAAATTATAGTAGACAAGGATATTAAATAAAGTGTAAAGTTAATCAAAAAAAGTTACATGAAAACGTGATTCTATTACATATTAGATAACATTATACCAAAAGTAAAAAAAAACAAAGAAAAAACTATTTGAACTTGAGATTAGAAAGTTCTTAAAGTTTTAATGAGAACGCTTAAAATATGGAGATAATCACAAAATTCAAGTTTTGCTAGATAAAGAAAAATAAGAATTTGATACCAAATTAAAATTTTAATAGACTAAATAAATATCTCATGTAGGTAATTTTACTAATGAAAATTAAAAGCTAAATTGTTATCTTGAAATTAAAAGAGAAATAAAATTTAATTACAAGTAATACAAAATAATTATAAAAAACTTCAATAGATTTGAAACAATGAAAGAACTTATGTATTACTTTTTAGCCTAATTAAAAAATATTTTTAAATAAAACGTGATATTATTTGAGTATCGGCCAAAAATAATTGTGTAAAAAGCTAATTAAAATTTATTATTAGGGAGAGAATGTACATAGAGGAAAATATAAATAGTGCGAAGACACTTATATTTAAATTTATTTAAAATATATGAATTAAATTATTAAATAATACTCAAAAATATTATTGATAAATTTGAATGATGAAAGTGTTCTGAGTAAGAGAATAATAGTATAAGAGTACATTAAATTTTAAGCATAAAAAATTTATATTTATTGATGATAGTGTCATAAGCAAGACATTAAGTTAGTTTATACGCTAATAAAAGACCACATTACAATATAACAATATTAAGTAATAAATAATGCAATAATTATAGGCAATAGAAAAAATTTATGTCTAAAAATATAGAAGGATAAGACTTATTTGAACTTGCGATGAAAAATAAAGCGTTAGCAAGAATTTTGCTAAAATAATAAGATGTATTATGCTCAAACAAGACATATCACAATGTTATATGTTTAGTATTCTTTAATATTATTCGTAAAATAAAATATAAAGTGCCAAAATCAAGGGGATGAATTATTACGGTACAGAAAAAGATAACATGTTAATCCACTATGATATCTGAAAAATAATTTCATGTCCTGCTTCTTAATTAATATCTAATAATTATTTGTTTACTTTTAAAGTTATTTGCACATAGTTTAAATAATTCAAATCATAATTCGACGTTGTTTATGTCGGCACATCGTGCAAGTACTAATACTAGTTTCATTTAGAAAAGAAAAAGGAAAAGAAAATATTGCAGCATTTCGAGTTGACTGCTACTTGTTTCTGGTTGGTGTACATTCCCTTTCTAGTGAAGATAAATACGCGTTGACAAGACAAATTCTAATGCTAAACAAGTAGCAGCCACAAGCAGAGAATACAATTGACAATGTTCAAATTATTTACTGTTCTATAATTAATTATATCTTTTAGTATTAAAATGAAGTTTCAAAATCTGAAAAAGTCAATTTCAGTTGGTGGGAGTCTAGTTACAGCCACCTTACATTTGTCATTAGTGGTGCGATTCATGCAATATGGTCTCTTCTACTTTCCTTATCAAGTATATAACTTTTAATTTCTTGTTTTTTTAGTTTTCCACTTAATATTCGGTATCTGTATTTGAGCCCTATTATACTCGGATTCACGCCATGTAGGCTCCATTCAGGAAAGAACACTCTCTATCAAAAATTTTTCTATAGCCAGAACTCAAACCCGAGACCTCTGATTAAAACAAGAGCAGCCCCTCCGCGCACCACATCCTTTGGTGGTTTTTGTATTCTTGTTAAAATTAAATAAAGTTTATGCATTATCTTGGATAGGATTTAAGATGGGTTGGTGGTTGGTGCTGCTAGACCAAGTATATAAACAAGTGATTTGGTAATATGTTTTTTTTTCTTTTGTCATACCATTTCAAAGGATATATAATCCCTCCGTCCTAATTTAGATGAAGCTGATTCACTGAGTATAAAATCTAAGAAATAAAGAAACTTGCGGCTAGAAATCATCTCATAAGGGTAAAAAGAAAAATTTACAATTCAATTTTTATTAAATATAAAAATACGTTATTCTTTTTGGGACAGACAAAAATGAAAATAGCATCACATAAATTGGAACAGAGCAAATATTATAAATTAATGAATTTAACTTATATCTCTGATAGTGTAAAGATTTAGAAGTAATTTATGTATATATGCTGACAGTATTGGTCCATGGTGACCCAAATTTTTGTTACGATATATAATATACCCCTATAAGATTACTATCTTTATAATAAAAAAGAAAAGAATGGCGAAGTGACTAATTTGTAACAAATAAATCCAAAAATTCCTCATGATGGAACATCATCCCTATGAACCTAAACCCTATGAACTCCACTCCAAAATACCTCCAAAACCACCTGATGGAAAAGGGCATTCGAATCAAGAAGGAAAGGTTGCAAACGAATTCCAGGAGGATGGAAAACACATTACATCATATAAAAATATAGTAACTTCATCGACCAATTTAATGTTCACCCAATCCATAAATGCATGAAACATGGATTTGTCAGTTGATTTTCAGGACGAAATGGCAGCTATGTCTGGGCTGTTACACTCCCATACTCAAGGCATTAAATTGATATCCCTTACGGAGGAAGATAAACAAAGGATCTATGAACCTTGGCCGTATTCAATTATTGTCAAATTATTCGGGAAGAGAATGATGCATCTATACCTCAAAAGAAAATCCAAGACCTATGGAAACCATCGGAACCTCTCTCCCTAATTGATCTAGGGGAGGACTATTTCATTATCAAATTCAAAAAAAGAGAAAATCTCGACAAAGCACTCAACCAAGGCCCTTGGTTCATTAATGGACACTACCTCTCCGTTATAAAATGGAAACCGAACTTCATAGCAACAAAGGAAAAAAGCTAACTTCCTCAACCATCTGGGTTAGGCTACCACAACTACCGACGAAATTCTATGATGGCAAAATCTTACAAAAAATTGGTAACTCAATTGGACGTTTACTGAAAATAGATGTTTGCACATCTTCCACAATGAGAGGTCGATGTGCCAGACTCTGTGTGGAGATCCCATTAGATATTTCAGTTCCTCCTTTCATCTATATAGGTATTCATAAACAAGCTATACATTATGAGGGAGGAAATTTATTATGCCTAAAATATAGTCGATTGGGTCATCCGGCTACTTCTTGCAAGTATGTACAAGAAATCAATGCTAACCATCCCAGTGTCAAATTTCCTACTTCAAAACAAGAGATGGAGCCCCAAGAGGGTGAATGGCAAACGGTCACCTTTGGCAAACACAGGAGGAAAAATGAAGAACACAAAAGGGAAACTACACTACTAGCTAATGAAACAAATCCAAAGTCAGGTATTTCTGTTAAGCTTTAAAAAAGCAAACATTGGGAAGTATATAGACACCCAAACTCTTCAATACAAGATTAAGGATGCTAAGAACATTACTGAAAAAATGAAGATAAGCAATACCACTCTTCCAACACAAAACCACTTCTCTATCCTAGAAGAGGAGCACATGGTTTTGGATATTAACAATAATAAAACTAAATTAGAAAACTATAATTTCACACATGCAATATTCTACGTGGCTGACATGAGGCCTGACGTGGATATGCAAGACACCTGCATGCGAGACAAATCCACAAATGATCACTGTGGCATGCATATAGATATTAACGAGGCTATTAGTGATCATAATAAGACCCCTAATCCTACTAAATATAATAATAAACAATTAAAAAATCCTAACAAAACTGACTCTACAAGAAACAATCTAGCTCCTAAGATTGTCCAATCTGAGCAGCAAGAGCATGCAAGCCACTTGGCCCTATCACTCTCAAACAATATACAAATGGCATCGTCTACTGAACACGACAAAGATGCAAAAACTCTCCATATCCCCTCTATAAATCTAGCATCCGACCAATTAAAGGACATGCAGAAACACACCCCAATCATTGAACCTACAACCAATCCACAATATCCTCATCGCAGCCCCCTTTCCACGCCTATTGGAAAGTTATTAAATACCAAAAATCATGAACAAAATGCCAAGAATCTCATCTGCACTAAGGAGGAGACACATGTTAATCTCCATAATCAGGCAACTCTTAGACCAAACAATGGAGAATATCCAAAATGCTCCGCCACAACCCCAAGTGATTTATGTCCAACCCCCACAAGCCCACGATTACCATCCACTATCCTGGATGGAACTGGGATTAATGGGGCAGGCGATATCTTTCAACATCCAAGTGAATGGACAAGAGACTGTAGTGATCCTTCACAACACTCAGTTCCTAGTCCAATTAGTATCGGAGGGGATGCGTCTGGCTATGAGTAACTATCTAAATCAAATGTGGCTCAATAACATTCTAAAACCCTTAGCTCCCTCAATGAACACAAATCTTGTTCAAATAATGGTCCATCAATGCAACATGCCCCCACATTTCAACACCTTCCAACCACAGAATATACTCCCAAACAGCCTTCTTTCCATTAGAGACACTGACCCAACTCAATCCCGTCTTCATGCCCTGGGAAGCCAACCACCAACCCCAAGGTCAAGCTGTGAACCGGGAAATCCCACATGCAGTACCACCACACCCTCATGCAATACCAGAACAAGATCATGTAAAGGCAGAAATAGAGGAGGAGCCAATAAACCTAGCCTTAGAACAAGTCCTCGAGTTCTCAAACCTAGACGGGGTAAAAGTATTCTTATTCAGGGAGATGCAAGTTGTCCTCTAGGTCTATACAGGTGCTCAATGGGCATAAGGCCTCCTCAGGACCCAACCGTGAGGAACAGGGCCATGATACTAGTGTCATCCTTGAGGAGGAACCCAATATTCCCAGGAGGGGTGAGGGAGAATGGAGAGGCAGTGAACCATACCCAAAATCGTCCAATGAATCATCCAACTAATATCATTATCTGGAACATCAGGGGGGTAACAATGATAACTTTCGAAGGAATTTCAGGGAGATGATTGACACCCACCATCCATGCATGGTTGCATTACTGGAAACTAGGCTAATCAACCATGAAAACTGGCTAGAAGACTTTGGATTCAGTGAGCTCATTGAAGTACCAGCTGAAGGAAAGTCTGGTGGCATGGTGGTGATGTATAAAACTGAAGTGGTGACTGTCCAAAACTTCACCCGTAGGAACCAAGAAATCCATGCTTCTATTAAGGTACTTCCAATTCAAAAATCATGGCTTTTTACTTCTATTTACGCTAGTACTAACTATAAACTTAGGAATACTTTATGGAATAATCTTGAATGTATAGCTAACAGTTATGATGTTCCTTGGTTAGTTGGAGGTGATTACGATATTCTAGGTTCACATGAAAAAATAGGAGGTAGGCCTATCAACAAAAATATAGTAAAATTCATGCATAATAAATTAACTAATTGTAAATTTGTGGACCTAGGTTATAAAGGTTGTAAATTTACATGGTCCAACCATAGATATAAAAATAGGGGTTTAATAATGGAAAGACTTGACAAGGCATTAGGAAATCAAGAATGGTGTGATATCTTCTCCAACTTCTCAGTTACTCACTTTCCAAAAACCTCACTCGGACCATAATCCCCTATTAATTAATTTAATTCCTAAATCTAGAGACATCATATCCAACCTTTTCGACTGGAGACTTTTTGGTGCAAGCACCCAGAGTTCTACAATCTTGTTAAAGAAAATTGGTCAGATAATGACTATATAAAATCAAGCAACTCTTTCAGGAATAGTGTGAAACAATGGAAATTTAAATTTTTTGGAGACATTATAGGAAAAAAAATAAGGCTCTTAGCTAGACTAAATGGTATCCAAAATTTGAAATATTACAATACTAGTTTATTCCTCCAAAACCTTGAGAAAACATTAAATCAGGAATACAATGACCTTTTGAAGGTAGAAGAGGATTATTAGAAGCTTAGGTCTAGGATTATGTGGTTAAATGATGGGGATGTAAATACCATTTTTTTTCACATAATCTGCCTCCATTAGAAGAAGAAAAAATAGGATTATTTACTTCTAAAATGATGTAGGTAATTGGATAAACGAACACTCCCTAATTACTGACCATATAACTAATTACTTCTCCAAATTTTTCCCTACTTCTCACGATTATACCCACCTGTCTAATATAAATGTCTCTAATACTAGTAGCAACACTATTGACCTGATTCCCCTAGATGCCCCATTACTAGATATCGAGATCAAAAAAGCTATATTCTCCTTTAAACCTTTCAAGGCTCCAGGGCCTGACGGATTGCACCCTTTTTTTTAACCAAAAGTACTAGAATGTTATAGGACAATCAGTCCTTAACCTGTGCCATGACATCTTCATGACTGAAGTAATTCCTAAAGATATTAATAAAACTTACATTTGCCTAATCCCAAAAATACCAGGTGCCAACAATATTAAAAAATTCGTCCAATTGGCCTATGTAATATTATCTATAAAACAATCACTAAAATTTTGGCTAATCGCTTGAAACCATTCTTAGCCAATTTAATTAGTCCCTTCCAAACGAGTTTTATGAAAAATAGAAGAGCTATGGATAATGCCATTGTGATCCAGGAAATTGTCTCCAACCTTAGGAAAATAAAAGGGAAACAAGGGCATATGATCTTAAAGATAGATTTGGAAAAAGCTTTTGACCGTATCGAATGGTCCTTTATTTACCGTGCCCTTAAATTCTTTAAATTCCTTCCACCAATATCTTAATGAACTGTATTTCTACAAGCTCTATATCAATTTTAGTTAATGGCAATGCCACTTCTTTTTTAGATCCTAGTAAGGATATTAGGCAGGGTGATCCTTTATCACCGTACATATTCATCCTTTGTCTAGAATTACCTTCGAGAAATATAGAATATCAAATGGACATTTGTAGATGGGACCTTATTACTATAGGGGGAATAGTCCTAACTTTTCACACTTGTTCTTTCCGGATGATCTTACCTTTATGGCCAAGGAAAATGAAAAATCTTGTCACTCTATAAAATCAACCCTTGACCTATTTTGCTCCCTATCAGGGTAAAATATCAACTATGCAAAGTCCAAAATTCTCCTATCAGAGAATTGTTCTCCTGCAATCACTAAGACCATTACGCACAAGCTAGGTATTAAAAAGAGTGAGAATTTTGGCACCTACTTAGATTTTTCAATACATACAAAAAGGCCTAAGCCCAAACACTACCTATTCATAATTGATAGGATGAGAACAAAACTAGCCTCTTGGAAAACGAGGTTTATGAACATAGCAAGTCGTACAACTTTAGCTCATTCTTATCTCAGTTCAGTTCCAAACTACCAAATGCAATACACTATGTTACCAAAAAAAATCATTAATAACATTGACAAAATTCAAAAAGACTTTATTTGGGGATCCAATGATAACAAAAGGAAAATGCATCTAGTAAAATGAGCGAAAGTGTGTCAACCAAAAACAACAGGAGGTCTTGGAATCCATGTTGCTTATAACAAAAATATTGTCAACCTTACTAGCCTAGTTTGGAGATTACTTACCCATTCAACTTCCCCGTGGGAAAACCTAATCATTACAAAATATGAGAATAATTGCTCTCTAAATAACAATTCTATGGTATGGAAAGCCATCCTTAAAGGCTGGCAGGTTTGTAAAAAGGGGCTTTCTTGGGTGCCCCATTTAAATTCCAATATCAACATCTGGGTTTCCAATTGGATTCCTAACTCTACAACACTTAGAGAATCTATAATGGGGCCTATTACATTAGATATTTATAATCTTAAAATTAGAGATATCTACTACAACAAGCAGTGGAACCTCTCCAAACTTTCGATCCCTATTCCTGAGGATATTTAAATAAGATCCATCAAGTCCATATCCGTCACAAGGGCAGAATGCAGGATACTGCTATATGGACGCTTACCCGAAAATGCATATTCACTAGTAAGAGTTGCTACAAACTTTTAGAGCCTTTAGAGAAAAATAACCATGATTATAATTGGGTATGGTCCTTTCCGTGTCCAAACAAAATCAGATTCTTTTTATGTCTTTGTCTACACAATAGACTTCCGTGTAGAAATTATCCTTCACGAGTTGGTATTAATATTGACCCAATTTTCCCTATGTGTAACAAGAATGAAGAAGAAATGCCCAAACATATTTTCCTCACTTGTTCCATTAGTGAAAAATTATGGGGAAACTTAGGAATAAAAATCTCTCTAGTCCCTTCTCAAGGCCACTGGCTTCTCTCATTAAAGGAGCAGAGAATTACCATTCTCCATAAACACCTAAATTGGGATGACTTATTACCCTTTACCCTTTGGGAAATATGGATTAATCGGAATAATAATAATCAAAATAATTTGAAAGATTTTGTAAGGGTAAACAATGTTATTCGGAAAGCATTAGAATACAAAATGCTAACGGATAAAAAATCATTACCTACCAAATCACTAAAAATCCACACCAAATGGCATCCACCACCTAAGGGATGGTACAAACTCAATATTGATGCAAGCCATGCAAAATCCAATACTATGCTTGGAGGAGTCTTCCGCAATGCATCTGGCAATTGGGTTGTGGGCTTCACAAAAAAATCAAAAGCAAAGGGATCCTTAGACGCAGAACTCAAAGCAATAAAGCAGAGAATGAAAATAGCTCACGAATGGAATCTATTCCCTTTGCAAATAGAGACGGACTGTGTGGAGGCGATCCAAATCATACAAGGTGAAAAATTATCTTGTAACAATGTTGCTAAATTTTGCAGGTCACAAATACACCTAGGGAAGGTGATAATCCTCCAGCACACGTTTAGAGAATGCAACAAGGTGGCACACATGATGGCCAAGACGAGTAGCTGGAGAGGAAGGAAGAAGAAATATTTTGTGGAAGTTCCTGAAGTAGTTTTTAATTATGTCAATTGTGATCTAAACAATGATCTTTATTTTGTAAAAGTATTAAATATCGATGCTTGCAATACTCTGGCAAGCGTAGAAAATCTATGTGTCATGTCTGGCACATATGGTATCGATGAAGTAACAAACTTTGCTTAGTTTTTAATTAATGTATTTCTTTTATGCTAAAATAAAATAAAATATGCTGACAGTATAAAAATTAGTTTATATAATTTATACTTAACGTGTAATGATAAGGAAACAAAAGTAAATAAGGAATATTCTAGATTTGTATATTTCCTATGTTATTT